>CM060832.1:38617500-38795000 GCA_030762175.1 Metallyticus violacea
GCTGCTCTCAAATACCTACAGTTTTTCTAAAAACGTGTTTCATATTGGAACTTTTCTTTATTATTTAAGACCATGAACAACCGTCATTCACTCGGCTAGTTCTTAAGTCCAAGGATTTGCATAACGCAACAAACGATCATTAAGTACGCTACACCATTACAAATGGGAATAGTTATTTATGTAACTAGTGTATAATCTTTGTAATTCTGAAACTTTCGCTCACGAGTGTTCAGAATGAACATCATACACGTTGTACACAACGTTTTATGCAATTTTAGTATTGAAAAAATTTAAAAAGTATTAAAATTTTGAAAAATATGTTTTGACGTAGTAGATATGACGTATTATATTGTATGGTTTCTTAGCACTCGTTTCTATGATGCTATTTTGTTTTTGTTTTGAAGTATTCAAATGGAAATAGATGCTAGTTCTGCAATGTTTTATGTTGAAAATAAGGACATCATTCCAGAGGAAATAATAAAGGAGGCTTAGGTAGGCTAAGAGTGTGTTAAATCCTCAAAAATAAAAAAGTGTACAGAAAAGGAATATGATAACTTCCGCATATGGAGACAAGAGAAGCATGTTAATTCAACAAATGAAAAAATCTTGGCATATTTTTCAGAGTTGATAAATATATAATATAATAATTTAAAATTTAGATTCTTAGGTTTGTTTATTTTTCCAGTCTTCAATGCTAAGATTAAGGAAATTTCCTGTTAGTATAACAGGGATAGATAATGGTTCAAAATTAACATTTTGAAATGAAAGAAATAATTGTAATAATATTAATTGATTAATTAATTGCATTTTCAATGTTTCTAAGATAATGCAAGTTAATTTATGATGATTAATAAGTTACACTATTGTAGTTTTAAAATATTTGTTTAATAAAGTGATTCTCGTGTTTGAATATTGATATGCTTATTACATCGATGATTTTAGCTTTTTCTTACAGGTGTGTTGTGAATGCAGTGATGATTTCATAAAATACTAATTGCTAGGTAACCTTACGTAGCACCAGTGCCAGAATTAGGCATTATGTATAGCGTCATAAGAAGGGTGTTTTAAGCTAGGATTGCATAAATAGTATTTAATAATATTTAATTACTGGATCTAAATTTTCAGTTTCAAATGACGCATTTTCAACTTCAACATGATCATAAATATCTAAGTTAAAATAATCACATACTTTTCAACTAATTGTCTCAATATTAATAGAACATGAAGAGGATACAATCATTGCTTTAGTGCATTGTAAAGTCTCCGGATAGCTACCACCCTTTTGCAGGATGCATTGCATATGCTTTACGTTGCTGACGTCAACGCAATGTTTACTTGGGTGCGTCGTCACGTAGGCGTCCAGTAGAATGAAGCCGCAAAGCTCCCACACCAAAGGAGCAACTTTATTCCTCGTTATACCTTGGACGATTTCAACCATTGTAGACACTTCGTCACTAATGGTACTTTCCAAGAAATCATGAAAACAGCTCCGTTTTAACTGCATCACTTGTCATATATCGCGTCGGGAAAATATAAACCAACCTGTTTCTCATAGGACTCAGGCATTTAGGCACCATTGCTGATTTTAAAATGGTCAACTTCGTATTTTCCGCGTCATATAGCAGCATTCACTGTCCCCTATTGTGAAGTGTTTTTTTTTTTTTTTTTTTTTTTTTTTTTTTCCAAAAGTCGATAAATGCTTAAATGTTCAAAAGTCACATTTTGCATTTACGTATCAATATTCTTGCACCAAATGATTAGTTAAAAGCTGAATTTTGCTGGAGCTACAAGGCGATGAAAACCGCTGATATCTGCAAATATACCGGCTGAATCACCTGCCCCTATTTATTTCGAATTTATGCAACACGCTAAATGGCAGATGCACCTTGGGTCTATCTTTACCGTTCACTATACACCTTACACATATACGCAGACAGAAGACTGCTTGAAAACTCTGTGAATAAGTGACTTAAGGGACAGAAGGTACTCGTGGTGTAAATCCTTTCCAAAATAATCGTACTCTCAGACTGAGAACTGCAGCGGCTTTTATACATTTTATAAACGCTTATTCTACAGCATATATTCTTATTTACTCCAAGGAAACCCTCATTGAACGAGCCACCTATCATATGCATCAAATATAACTTATTTAAACGAAAACGGCGGATCTACGCAAAGCAGAAAGTGATAGGCTGCAATCAAATAAACACACGCCTACATAATGGTTATTGTACAGCCACATAGATGTTAAATGAGTTAATAATTAAACTCTGGCATAATCTACAGCACACAATGTTTTGTATGCAAGGCGTAGTAGCTTGAGTCAAGTTAATATCGATGCTAAAATGCCAAAATACGCTTAAAACGAAATTAAAGGATTTTAATATCATAGTAAAGCTTCGAAGCGAGAGCAGAGATCTCGCACTGCTCAGATAGCGCTTGTTTAATAGGCGCTGGTATCCAAGCTATGAGTGGCCGAGCGGAGTTCAGTGCTGTGTTCTGAGAATTCGGGTTAAAATCTTTCGTAATAGGTGAAAAAAAGTTTAACCTTTATTTTATAATTTTTCCACCGTTGATGTAGTATTACCAAACAAAAAGTATGTAAACATTGTTAATAAATTGCATGAAACGGATGAGAATGCTTCATGCCTTTTGGTGCAGATACATTATGAACACAGTAACAAAGTCATAGGCCACATGTACATTTTTAATATCGGTATTAAACTTTACCCAGACAAAGTTGAAAATCCTTCAAAATGAGAAGTGTCCAGATGGCTGCGCTGAATTTGGGCATGAAGCTTCCTTGTGCTTTGCAGTAGGTAATTCTATTCTGTGTACGAGCCTCGGTTGTTACAGTCAGGTATGCAGAACAATGTATTCAACGCCGAATATGTGAAGATGCTGTTGCTCTAAGGTGAAGAAAAGGTGTAACGCAGATGCAACAAGAAGCTTGTACGAGGAACGATTTCCAGGAAGAACTACAGATACCTTCCTGAGGGTTGAAAAGCGCGTCCGTGAAACAGGTTCAGTCAATAGATCACTTCGTGTTCAGGATGCTCCAGTGGCTTCTACAAGTAATGAAGAAAAGGTGTTGCAAACAACCCGCGTAGTAGCTCCAGGGCCATAGCACAGAATATGAACATTAGCCAGGCATCAGTTTTGAGAATATTTTATCCCTACCATCTACAACTATACAGGCTCTCTATGAACGGGACTACCAAGCGCTAGTGGTATGGTTAGAAACTGATGCCGGATTCTTAAGCAATGTACTTTTAGTGACGAAGCCATGTTAATCAACACAATATGCACTAATGCAGTGTACATTATCCTCCCTGGGTGAAAGAGTGCAATGGAGTGTCAACGTGTGGCATGGGATTCTAGATATAAGACCCCATTTTTTCCAAGATAACCTCACGGGGCCGCGATTTCTTCAGTTTCTCCAAGAAGATCTGCAGCTCTTATTGCAAAACGTGCCGCTGATGAAATAGGCGAGAATGTGGTTCCAGCAAGTTAGAGCACCGCCACACTAGTTCCTAATCGTAAAACTAATTATGCTGCTGATCAGCGAAGCATGCAGGCATGATGCAGCATACAAGAACTTCATTGCAACAGCGTGCTCACATCTGCGTTAACCAAAGAGGGCGCCATTGCTTCATTAATGAAGTTCTTTTCCAGATATTTGTTTTCCATGCTTTACCCCTAATCAAAGACATTTAGCTCGTCACATTAATTACGGTTAGTTAAAGACAAAAACCTAAAACTAATGATACAGACAAATGGACTAAAAATAAAATAAAAATAAAAGAAGTAAGAAAACAAAGCTTAAAAAATAGATGTCGTAGAGAATTTGAACCTGCGAAATTCCTAGCGATTTCTTGACAGCTCGACGGCTAATTGTTGTTTGACAAAAGGAGCGATGTTTTCAAGCTAGACTATAATCCGCGGGTTGCATAGATACAAAAAATAGGAGCAACTGCTTCACCAGCTATATATTTTTTGAAAGATAGGCCACGCTTAAAGCGGCAATTGCGCTTTAAGTATTTTCTTCGCTTACAACTATTAATTGACATTGTGGTTATTCAACATTCAGAAGAAAAAGAGACACAAGGTACTCCGCACTAAAGCAGAACTCAAAACATACGACTCGTTTACTGAGAGCTGCTTCCGGGTTTCCAGCCATTTTTACAAACCTTTGCATTACTGTATACAGGATTTCACGCTCTACATGTAATTATTGGAACAACTTTCCACCTTGAATATTATTATGGAATAAGTTTAGCCTATTTTCACGCAATTGAGTAAACTCTTTTGATAAAATAAGCCTATTATATGTGTACAGTGTCAAAACCAGTTAAAAATAAAATTGCGGAGTTTTGCAATTACAGAAGGGATAGGCTACGACAAATTAAAGGCACGACTATATCCACAATGAACGCTGTACAGTCAAGACACATTATTAAATAAAGTTTATTTAAATTTTAGCATAAACTAGAACACTTACATCTCAAATAAACCATAATAGCTTATGCCATTTAAATATAATCATGTTAAAAGGCGCAACAAAGGATTTAAAAATTGTCTTAAAAATCTATATCTCACAAGCAAAGCATGGAGGCGGTATCGACGCCTGGCATGGAAGATCTATGGTTGAGCCGAGAATGTGTTATCAATCAAACTGCAAGTGGTAAATGGAATTATGACCGTTTTGCTGAACGTTAACCACCAATAACATGGTTCGCGTCTTTGACATTCATTATTCAGGTTTTGTTTTTGTTTTTCACGTTTTTCCCCCCTCAATAAGGCTTTGAAATCAATATCGTATCGTAATATTACATTTTTTTAAGAGACCCCGTGTTTTAATGAAATTATAACAGTCCTCGGATATATACATTTTGTCATTAAAAGTAATAAACATAACAACCCGTAATTTTATTAATATTCCGATATTGTTGCAAGGAATTACACCCCGATTGTCTTAACAGAAGTGAAATTGACCGACTTTTTTTGGATAGAATGGTTAACAATCCTACGAAATCAATAAGTAAATTGACCCAACAAACTGATAATTCATACGGTTTCACACAAAAAACAGTAAAAAAGAGCTCAATTTATATCCCATAAAGTGTCCGTCGCGCACGAAATAAAATTTGCAGACCAGGAGGAAAAAATATATTATTGCGTATGGTTGCACTTGTTTATTATGCGCCACGGACTCTTTTGACTGGATGTTTTTTACTAATGAAACTTGATTGCATCTATCACATTTTATCAGTTCACAAAATACTGGAATAGGGGTCTCTGAAAACCTAAATTCGTTCTGCAAACACAGTAAATTAGAATATGGTGCGCTATTTCTTATTCGCGAATAATCGAACCACTTTTTTTTTTCAAAACATCTGATAATTCAAATCTTTGTCTTCATTGGACAATTAAACGAAATTGAGGTGAACAGTGCATTTTTTCAACAAGACAATTTCATTCATACGGCGCATCAATCGATGCTAGGAGGCTTTTTCGGGAAGACAAGGACTGGCCTCCAGATCCCCTGATTTGACTATTCTCGACTATTTTCTTTGGGAAGCCGAAAAATCGTCAGCCTATAAAGATAATCCCACAACTGATGCGTTTAAAACTGCAATAACGAATTACATAAAAATCTGTGACGAGTGATATTTTAACTTAAGTTTTGGAAAGTAAAGTAAAGCGGTGAAATCGTGTCTTCAAGAAAATGGTAAACATTTTCTGTAGACATGCGAGTTGCATACTATTTACTTATTTATTTAATAAAGTACTCGTATATGCATGAACCTAACATGTTTTCTTCTATAGCAGATATATTAACCACTTGGCGTTCAGTGCTATCACCCGAATTCGATTATCTAGGGGAATTTTCGGCCACACAAGGATGCGGAGCAACTTCTCGATGACCCGAGAACTTCATCACTTCACAAAGAACAACTGACTGTCAGTCTGAAGAAGGAAAGAGGCCAAAGTTTCGAACGATCAAGTTGCTTTGAGTGCACAGCCAAGAGAACCACAGGAAGTAACGAAGAAGAAAAGTTCCTGTAAACAGAGAGCAATCAACAAGCGGGGAAAAGAAGAAGGAAATAATTCTTCAACTTTATTTTCCTTTTGAGAGAGCTCATCAAAGATTGAAGAGTCGGATACTGATAGCGGATGAAAACTATACTGAATGTTACTAGTACCATTTTTCAAATTAATTGACAGACTGTGCAATTAACTAGAAAGAAAAATATAAACTTTGTATGCTTGAAGGGAAAATAATTTACGATCTAATAGTCTTTCTGGGTTATTCTAAATAGGTATATAATTATAAATCCACAGTTGTTTTCTACAATCTAATTTTATTATATAACTGTATATGTTAACAAATTTAGACTTTATGTGTTAATAAAGTCAGACTTTCTTGTATTTTTTTTTTATTTTAAAACCGAAATGTAATACCAACAATGTCTTAATAAATGGTTAATAGTATAGACGGACAGACAAAATATTCTCTTACAGAGTTTCGCCTTATGAATAAATTATGATGAATTGATTAAGAATATAGTTCTAATATAAAACACAAACAGTAATACAAGCAAAAATTCTACACACAATTTAAAAAAAAATTGAGGCCAGACATTGCCAATATAATTTTAAAGAAAAATTTAACTACAATTAAGTAGCTACGCAGGTCATTGCTCTAGTAACGGAAAAAAGGGATCGGTTTCCAAATTTACCAATTTTTATTAAAGAATTTTGAGGCTGAGCTATGCTAAATGCTGTCGTCGCAGAACGATGACACACTAGTTCCCACCTAGCCTGATGACGCCTCGAGCAAGAACCAAGTTATATTAGCCAAAGGTGAGACCCGATTAACCGCTAATAAGCAAGGAGTAGAAAAGACAATGGGCTTTCTTGAGATAAAAGAGCAAAGAAGAGCTTGAAAATTCCGGAAGAATACAACGTTCCTAGTGGAGAAACAATACACACAAACTTAGATTTGCACCAAATATATATGTATATATATATCCCTATAGTAATTCCGTTGTAGTGATATATCTATATAATATAATATCTATTTATTTGTATTTTGCGCAGTTCATTATATGGCTGAAACTGAATTTTATGTTTCTGTGTATATTTTTTACATAAAAAGCCAGCACGTTTCAGGTCTTTTTTGGAATCCGACTCACTGAGTAAGAGTAAATAGTTTTTCGTTATAGTTATCAGTTCCACTTCATTTTGTCTCCTGTGTAAATGAACGATTCTCTGTTATTTGCAGAAATGAAGGAAAACAGATATCTAGGTAACGTTATGCATGGAAACAGATGAAACTAGAAATGAGAGTGAGGGAGGAAAAAAACTAATATGTAAGATTTAAACCAGGTGGTATACGCGCTTTATGTAAAAATATAGCTGCCATTTCTCTATCTCTGAGTAAACTTTCAGAGCATTGTGTAGGTAAAGCATCAATAAGAGTTAGACTGAAAGCATTATCAAAATCCTTACAGTGAGATAAGGCATGTTGGGCAACCGGCAAGGGAGACTTGGTTTTAACAGAACGTCTATGATTGTTCATGCGTGGCGAAACAACAGTAGAAGTTAAACCAATATAAGATGCTTTGCAAAGCTTACAAGGTATACGACGTTCTTAGAAGAACAAGTAGCAAATGAAGAAATGTTGAATTCTCTGGATAAATTAGGGCTGTGGAATGAATGGCAAGGCATAATTAGCGCACAGGTTTTACATTTAGGGCGTTGGCAAGGATATGAGCCAGCAAAGGGACGTGGTAAATTCAGAGGAGATAGGTTTCGATGAAATATACTTTTAAGGTTAGGGGATGTTCTAAAAGTAAGGCGGGGTACAAGTTTAGAAAAATAATTTAAAGATGAGTGCATTAAAGTATCATGACATTCTTTCAAAATAGGTCTGGTGCTTTCAATTCCAGGCACATAAGTAGCAACAACGTTGATGAAGTTCTTGTTTGAAGTTTTAGGTTTGCATCGGAAAGCTTTGTGTGCTGGGATTATACGGGATTTTAAAAGAGAGGAAGGATAATTTTGGTCTTGGAACTTTTGAGCTAGGTTTTTAATATACTTGTCAAGAGATGAAAAGTTGTTACAAAGACGATGACCACTGATTGAAAGAGAAAAAGGAATAGATCTTTTGATATGCAAGGGATGAAAGCTATCAAAATGAAGATACTGTTGTAAATTGGTAGCCTTAATGTGCACAGATTACAGCAGTATCAGTATCTATCTCCTCCGAATTTACCACGTCCCTTTGCTGGCTCATATCTTTGCCAACGCCCTAAATGTAAAACCTGTGCGCTAATTATGCCTTGCCATTCATTCCACAGCCCTAATTTATCCAGGGAATTTAACATTTCTTCATTTGCTACTTGTTCTTCCAAGTACGTCGTATATATGTAATCTTGTAAGCTTTGCAAAGCATTTTATATTGGTTTAACTTCTACTGTTGTTTCGCTACGTATGAACAATCATAGACGTTCTGTTAAAACCAAGTCTCCCTTGCCGGTTGCCCAACATGCCTTATCTCACTGTAAGGATTTTGATGATGCGTTTAATCTAACACTTATTGATGCGTTATCTACACAATGCTCTGAAAGTTTACTCAGAGACAGAGAAATGGCAGCTATATTTTTACATCAAGTGCGTATACCACCTGGTTTAAATCTTACGTATTAATCCCCCCCCCCCACACACTCTCATTTCTAGTTTCATCTGTTTCCATGCATAACGTTATCTTCGATACTCAATATTTACTTTTATCACCGTCACTTGTCTTCTTGTCATAGAAGGACTCCACGAGTTCGAAATATAGCGATCTCAAGTGTAACTCTTTCTTAGTGTTTTATCCTTCTCTGCTATTATAATTACTGTTAATTTGTTACATTGTTAATAGTTTTACTTTATTTTTCTTTTTCTTTTATATTACACACACACACACACACCGTTCCTGCATTTTAAAGATGTTTTCTCTTGATAAAATATTAATACGCTTTCTACTGCTACTGAAGAAAATACATTTTGATATATAATATTGATTATATTACGTACTTACATCCTATGTCTGTTGATTTAGATCAAAAACATTTAAAATATTCATAATAACACTGATAAATATAACATTTTAAATATTTATAATTTCATTCATAAAAATGATTTTGATCATTTTTAATGTTGCATGTTACAGTTTAAAAAAGTGTTGGTTTTTATGAATATTATTTAAAAATTTTGCACTTATTTACCAGTTTGGTTTAACTTCAAAGTTAAACCAAAATATTTCACTGTCCCTCTCTGGTAGAACGTTTGTGGGTCTTTGAGATCAGCTCTAGATAACCTGGAGCAATATAAATCCGGTTGAGACAGTATATTTGTATCTATTCTTTTTATTTTATTAATGATAATAAACCGCAATTTTTTCCCCTTGTTCTCTTACAGTTAAGGTAAAGTCTCTGCACAGATGTCATGTGCTATACTTTTCCCACTTAGCTATTTACATACTTGCACTCAAACGCCTCCTCACAAGGTTAAAACTTTCCGTTTATTACAAACTCCGCATGCCTGCAATAATCTTTTTTCGCTTATTGATTTGAATAAATATTTCGAGGTAGCTTGGTTTTACTGTATTACAATTTAGAAAAGATTTTTGGGAGGTAGGCGTTTCATTGCGGTTTTTTTTTTTGGGGGGGGGTATCCTATTCGCTTTCGTCTGCTGCGTTTGTTACCCTAACAGCATTTGTAATGGCTTCCGTCGAGTTGTTTTTATGTTCTCTTCTCCCTACAACTAAACTATGCACCTCATTCCACACATCCTATCATTTTATGGATGCTCATTCTTTCCTTTTATTTTTCTGGCATGGATCCAAACCCAAAGGTATTCCGTTAGTTTTTTTATTCTTCTCAGCCCAAAGTGGTCAGAAATAAACCAAGCGAAATGTGACTCGCATGGTAACTCATCTATTTAAAACAAATAAAACTAAAGGGTCATCGAGAAGTAGCTCCGCAGCCATTGCGGTGCCGAGATTTTACTAGGGAAACGAATTCGGATGGTAGCATTGACCCGCCGCTAAGCCTATAATTATTAGTTCACTTAACTTATAAGTCAAGCAAACACCCCAAAGTCAACAACTTAGCAATGGTGGGCGAATTACCTGCTGAAAACCAGTTTCGAAGGAAGAAATGTCAGAACTTTCTCTTGTGCACATTACTCGAGTGCGGAGGAACTTGTTGATGACCCGTTAGATCGTTTAGCATTAAGTATAACTTAAAACGGATCTTGGCAATCAAACTAACACTCTTAAACACCTACTTTGGGGTGAAATGTAGAAAGTAAGTTTTATATTGTCACATATACCATTGAGGAGCATCATAAATTACTAAATTAATATGTTTTAGGACGTTTCTTATTTCTTTGGATAAATATTCTTTAATCTTAAGTTAACATTGCTGGTTCAGAAAGAACAGAGATATTAAAGGAACAATCGGTTAAGCACTTCCTTTGGCAATCCCTAAGAATTTTACCATGACATCAGTGTCCGTGCAGCAACAAGCAAAACTAGGACTAATATGCGTCACTAGGAAGGTTCTGGAACACCTACTCACTGTTGTGTCATTGATCAATATAATTCAATCCTAGGACGGTGGCACACCATGATTCGTAAGGCCGACATTACAATGTAGAGACCCCCCTAGGCAGATATATTCCATATAAAGAGCTACTGATCTCACTCATGAGGACTCTCAGACTCTCCAGCACGCTCTTGCCCGGGGCCTCGCCTTTAGTCGACTGCTTCAACGTACCAGTTCCACTTGCTCGACGCCACGACGGTGATGTAATTCTGCCCGGTCAACATCGCCAAGAGGTAAAAACTCAGTAATGGGAGGACCTGTCCTGAATATCTATATTGACTCAACACCTCCGGGTGTGTAATTAACTAAGTATAGTAACAATAACTAATAAATAGATGTAGCTGAGCGAGTTAAGTGTTTCCATCTGACCGCTCACCACTGCTCACCCCCAAGACACTACCTCAGTGGTGACAATATGTATATATGCTATAGCAACGACGGTGTTGGAATCGTACTGCCTCCGTTTCATTTGCACTATATTACTGCCCGTTCAGGAACGTATTTAGGCTATTAGGGCACGGCGAAACTGCGATAGCGTTTTCCAGGATGACACATTTCTTGCTTTATACCCTCCGAATTTCCTGTTCTATCAGCTCAGAATTACTTCTTTAAGACTGCCTCAATCGATGAAACTATTTGGAAACTTCAGACTGCTATTTATGCTCAAAGCATAGCCATTCTAAAGGAATGTGAGGAATAACTTTCAGAAGTGTGAATGAAAAGGAGGGAATTTACTGAATGCCACAAATATTCGTTGGCATCTACAAACATTACACATATTGGTAAAAGTAATTTATGTCATATGTTTTGCTCAAAAATGTAGATTCTAATTAAGCTTTCTTTTTTTCTATGTAAAATCCCTTTGATACAACAATGAGTGGTAAATGTATGAGGTGAAAGAATCAATGAGACACGAAAAGAAAATCTATCATTTTATATTTGATTTATTTACGGACGCTCTTTCACATCTCAGGTCATCAGCGTCCCATTCAATTCAGGGCGTGAAACGGCCGACAAATTTTGCTCAGAGGCCTCTTTTTTCAGGCTTGAGGTTCTTTATCGTGCCGTAAATGTACGACAAGGGACCCACGGCTTTAGTTCCCTTCCGAAGGAAGCCATACTTTTTTTATTTTTTACGCCCGAAATAATCCATCGGTCCCAGCCGGGGTCGAACCTGCGATCTTGGGTTTAGGAGGCATTATACTGCCGAAGTTAATATTTAACATTCAGGATATTTAATATTATAATTGTCAAAATAATTTTGTGTGATAGGCAGTAGAGGTTAAATGGCTGGAAGCGACCGACACATTTTTCTTTATGCCATATTTCAGTAGCTACATTTATTTCATGAATACTATTAATATTTGCATATAAGGGCTAGTCTATGTAAAATTGGGCACATCCTATGTATATATTCAATTGAAATTTTGTGAACCTGAGAAAGGAAATAGTAATTTCTATGCTAGAAACTATTTTCAACTTTCGAAATAAATAACTCATAAAATTTTCGGAATATATAAACCAAATCCATTTTAAGTGAAAGCTCCTGATAATATCTTTGGAAATTGTTATTACGTTCTAAGTAGTTGCTCTCAGAATTAATTTGTTTCATCATCTTGCAGTCACTTTAAACTATTTTTGCAACACATGTTGATTTTTTACTTGCATGGAATATCACCTTTCCAATTATTGGTATCTTTAACAGGAAGATAGAAAATAAACTAAGAATTAAACGGAGGTTGTTTCAAATCACTTTCGCTCCCGCGCAGTTTCTCCAGTGAATACATGATGTGTGACCGTGCAGCGGGAGTGTGTTCAACAGTTAAACTACAGTGCGAGTGCACGTCTCGACAAGAAATGCCGCGCCTCTCTTATATGTCAACAAACTCAACTGTGCGCTAAAATAGTTTTTATAGAAGTTTTAATTTTTGTAAGCTGTTTTTGATTATTACACCATATGTTTGAAAACTGATAACTGTTCTAAAGTACAATATTTTAATGTATATGTCAATATTTAAAGTTATTGAAGCTATTTAATACACGTTATAATGAATTAAGAATGGAAATGTCAAACGTTCCAAGTGTCATTTTATATTTAATCGTTTTATTTCGAAAAAATATTCTATTTGCCCAGATACATATTACTAGTCCTGTTCCTGTACACGGATGAAGCAGTTCAAATACTCGTTAAAAGATAATTCAGTTCTAAATACCATGCTGAGTCGCCATTTGGTGTTCTAAGTGCCATATAATGATAAGATTAGTTTTTAAGGGAAAATATTTAAGTACAGAAACATTTAGTAAATGTCCATGGCCTTTTGTGTTGCGATAAAGATTTTTCTATTATAGAGAAAAGAAGAAGGGTAAGTAAGGCCTTCAATCCACAAGATTTACACAGGATTGTATATTAAGTTAAAGCTATAAATCCATTTCACGTATTTCAATGGAATCAAGTGATTTCTTTAATTTTAACAATGTTGCTGATTCAATGTTAATGTTTAACATTAAATAAGTGTAGCATTTCAAAATGTACAAAGCCTAAAGTATCTCGATCTCATCTATCTGAAATAACTATTAAAAGACTCAGCATTAGAAGGGTGGAAGATTTTCGAAGTTGTAAAGAAAGAAAAATCAGTGTTGATATATAGCAGCCTCTGCTTCGTCTGAAATATCAACCCCGTTTATGGGTTGAAAAAAGAAAGACCTCTCGTCCATGTTGCCATTTATTCCTGAAGGGCACAGGGAGTTTTATGAGACATCAATTTCAACCCCTGTGTAAGAATGAAAAAAAAATATATATTCCTGTCAGTTGTGAGGAGAAAATATGAAGATCGGTATTCCAGTACATGTTTCATAATATATTTTTGTACTTTTGCTCTTATTAACATATTTTGTGCTTTATAACATATGTTCCTGCTAATCATTAATGTTATTTTGTAATTATTTCCTTCTGAAACCTGAAATAAAATGTAACAAAAATAGGAATGGCACTTGTAAGCGAATCTTCCATCATATGGCACATAGAACTTTCTTATAGTTATATTTTTTTTCTCCCTGACCATTATATTTCTGGGAACGATTTGTTATACAAAATAATATTGTATTTAAAAATGTCTTCATAATGATTTAGGGTATAATATGTTAAGTGTTAATAGATATTGTTAGTTTGTAGCTTATCCTGTAAAATTTAGAAAATGACACTTAGAACGTTTGGCATTTCCACTCTTTAAATAATGGTTATATACTAATAAACAAGTTTCAAAAAGGATATAAATCTTAATGCGTTTCTACAGTGCATAGCCTTCAGATAAATGTATTTATTTTCAAAGCGCAATTTTCTTAAAGTGCTAAATATTTAACATTTATTTTAACAACATATCTGCTTTAACATGAGTGCAACTTAAGGGGCCTCGATTTTAAATTGAATGAGATACAAAGTTATTGAGACACTTGAAGTCATGCGATGTTTTCTTTGGCATTATTGATTTTTACTTGCATGATTTCTGGAAGCACAACAGTATAAAAAGGGCATACTTTAGATATTTTTGAATATCTTTATCAGATGAATAATAGAGTTCATATAAAATAAATTAAGGCGTTACCTGATATTAGCACCTTATATTGAGCACCAAAGACTCAATCAGTCAGTTCTATACAAGGAGGAAACGAATCGCTCACCTCTGCGTTTAAGGCTTAATCTATACAAGCCATAAAAACTTCTTAAGCTATCTGGAATTGTAGAGTAGGTGCACGTTTAAATAATTTGTAGGAGAAAGCAATAAACTATTACCTTCAGTTTTTCTGCTTCCGTTACTTTTAGTTTGTGATAATTGATTTATGATATTTATTTTGGTTGTTTTGGTACTGGTTGTGGGTTTGTGAAGGCTACAGGATCGGAAATAAATTTTTATAAAAGATCTAATAGATGTGATGCTTTAGTAAAAATAAATATTAAATAAAAGAACAATTTTAACTTTACGGGACAAGGACTTGAAATTACCTTTCCTCCGAAAAACCATAAAACATTTTATAAATATTGTGCACGCTAACGTTACTAATATAGAATTTATGAATATATTTTCTTAACAAAAGCCTTAGCCTTTAACACATTAACTTTTCGGTATTCATATAGCTTGTCCAACTACCCCTAGGCTTCGTTTTAATTATACTTCCTGAGTAAAGCTACTTTGGTAGTTTCTTTCTTGAAATTTACATAGTAACTTCGCTATATGCTGCTCTTTTTGTGTTCCTTGTCCTTTTATCAATAATGTTCCTTACACTTCGCTGCAGTATTTCTCTATTAAAATAGCAAGAAAATCTCTATTTGATAAATAATCGTTACTCAAGACAGATTTATTCATTACATTATAATGAAAATGAATTATACCAAACAAAATCCAGCGAAGAGTTCTTTTTATCAACTGAATTTGATTCCTTTTATAATAATATTCCTTATTTATTTCAAAAAATATTCCTCGTATTTGGAGAAATAAGTTCCAGGTAAATTATGAGCATCAGTACCTGTGAAATTTTCTTCTGATCAGAAATATAAAGAGCGTTATCAGAATTTCCGAAATTCACTACAAAGCAGCATACAACGTTTTATCAGTTTTGAGCCAGCAAACGTGATAACAACTTTTATTGGAAAATCTCAATACCCAACAGCTTAAATATACCTTGCAGTTGCAATATTTTAAAAATAAAATCAAATTATCAAAAGTTACAAAATGAATCAAAGAATATCGTTCCTCAAAATGTAAGCTTTTCATTTCAAAAGACAAGTTCTTAAATTTGAAAACAAGAATACTTAGGCACTTAAGAATTTTATTATAGAGTGCTAAATTTAAGGGATTATATTTATGTATAATTTCGGATTTAATCTCAAAAATCTGATATTTAATACAAAAGTGACATACTGTGACAAAAATTGTTTCTATTGTGAGGGAAAATTTTAAATATTAACACATTATGGATTTATGCCAGTGCAAAAAGTGTATATATGTAATAAAGCTATATATTATAATTTATATGTTTTGGATTTATAAAGATATTTGAAATAATTCATTCTCAAGCGCTTTAATCATTGGATTAGTCACATCCGCTTTACAACCGCATAAAGTAGACTGTTCACAGTTCATCTATAAATTATAAGTTGGTAACTATGAGTATGCTTAGTGAATTCCTTTATAATGAATGAAATTTAAATTTATCAATTTAAGTTGGTAACAAATCGTCTAAAACAGAGAATAAGATATTGGCCCTCCTGGATTTATAGCAAGTTGAAAAAAAGTGAAGACATTAGAGTTAGAAATGTACTTTTTGACCTTATAATGTTTTACATGTCAAATATCTAAAAAAAAAAAAATAATTCTGAATTAGATAAACATAATAGGAACTTGGACGCCTAAGTTAATAAAGTTAGAGAAAAGCCAAAAAAACTTACATTGCGAAATTTATTTTGGTTCCGCAATTACATCGCAGTTCATTAAGATTTAGATTTAAAGTCTTAAGACATGCTGATGCTATTATGGGGTAGTTAATTTGGTTAGAGAATCATGAATTTGAGTTTAAAATACACAAATCCATGTGTACTGTCTATGTACTCAATAACAACATGGATAGCCGAGGTCGTTAAAGTACGCACTCGTGAATGGGGTTCTGGGTTCGATTCCCGCAACTACTTATCTTCCTCAATTAAGTTTTTTTTTCTGGGTTTCCTCAGCGCTCGTGTATGCAAATGCCGGGGAGGTACTTGAACTTCGGTCTGGAATGATTCCTTCATTTAATTAATAAAAATCCTTTCCCAATGTACAATTTTTTCAGAAGAACCAGCGCCCACACCAGTGATAACACATCAGAGAAAACGGGGGTTAAACACTATATACAGTTGAAACAAAACGTATATCAAAACTTTGGAGAAACATTCCTCACATATATAGGATAAAAATATAAGATATGACATAGGTCCGGGATTGCTTTATTTCCCTGTTAGAGAAACAGAAAATCATATGAAATATTCAAAAATGCCATCCGTTAGCACGGATACACCATCAACCCGCTGTAGCATGGACTCCCTGATGTGTCGATGTTTCCTTGAGTATATCATATAGTGCGGTAGCCTTGCAGAATACAAGCACGAAAACTCTCTACACCTTCGGCTAATCCATAGATCAAGTGAGCATCTGCCAACTCCGATTGCAATAGCTTATTTTACTGTACCTGGCAGGAGATCCATAAACACACAGAACTGACACTACGCGCTCTGTGCTACATCAAGCAGTGAAGTGAGTAGCATAACAAGCGACTACGTGGTACAGAATGACCACAACAACGGTAAACCTCAGAACTAAGAGTAGTTACAACACCCCATACCATTTAACCAGAGGTAAATGCGAATGTTTATCTACTGTACTTATTAAGTAATGTTCTGTTATTGCCACAGGACAGATGTGCTGGCATTCTAGCTTGTATATCACACTGGTAAGCGGAGTTGTAACAGGGAAATAAAGCATTTTCGGACTCATGTTTATATAACATATTTGCACCTCTATATGCATGGAATGTTTCCCCAAAGTTTTAACATACCTTTTTGCTACCTCTTGTATATTGTGAATTAAACAGTTCTGTTAGTATAGAAGTAAAACAGATGCATAAAACACAATAAGAAATATTTATTTTAGATCAGTTAGACTCTTTTTCAGTTAGGGAAGAGGAATTAAATAGACAGACAGTAAGCTGGGTGGCGAAGGCTACAATTAGTGCCTGCCTACCGAATCGAAACTGTAACTAACAATGTATAAAACCAAAAGTTTTATATGAGGGACGAAACAATTATAAATTTACTGGGTGACGATGAGTGTACAGAAGAGCCGTGTTATTGTTTAAAATAAACAGCCACACCAAGTATATGACTTATAATTTAATATAACCATGTTCTAGTCCTACATTTATACGAGTCTTAATTAAGTAGCCCTGCATTTTACAGTCGATAGGAAATGCAGGTGCTTTCAAGTGACCACCCGCAATCATTAGACCGCCCTATAAGGAAGTAACCTTTATCTACTGCGCATATATTGCTACTCCTATTTTATTTGTATTTCTTTAGTATGTACATAAGAATATCTAAAAAGAGTACATATTCAATTTCTTCTGTTTGTTATTTCACGGTAATGTAAAGTTATTTGATTTACTTATATTCAATAAGCAGATTGTTATAGTAATTTGTGATTTAATTGAAATTTAATAATTAGGTTTTTTCATTAATAAATATCACAGAAAAATCATTATTTCCGTCTTTCGTGTCAGAAAAAAAACGTATCACTTTCATGGCCCTGTATTTGAACCCCGGATCTTCACCGCTAAAGCCCAGCGCACGCACAGTGCAACACAGTCAGAACACGCCGAGAGGCACATAGCAATCAATTCAGTCGAAATTGATACGACGCAGGGAACAGTGGTTACGGAAAAGTTTGTAAAATGCCAGAGTTTCATAATATTATATAATATAAGACGCAATCTGAAAACATTTACATTCTCACATAAGCTTAATAGATTTCAAAAACGCCCCCAGTTTATTTTCCTCTTACACTCACGCATTTACGCATTCTTTCAAACCACTTGGAAAATGTTTCTGCTACACTGTTCACAGCATTCAACTGTTTCACAATACGATGAAAATTGGCGTCCCACGGGTTTTTCTTTCATTTTCGGGAACATACAAAAATCGCAGGGGACCAAATATGGAGAATAGGGAATATGGTAGCACTCGAATACAGTTCACTGAAAAAATGCATTGTTTTTGCTGCGGAGTGGCAGAGGCATTATCATGGTGGAGCAGCGGGTGAATTTGCTTTGACCTTGGGTGGTGTTCCTTCCATTGTTTGAGAATCTCAGGCAGGCCAGTCTTGACATATATGGTTTTCCCTTTATTTGAGAAAAATAGATTCAATCATTTCCTTTTTCCCAACACTTTGGTCTCTTCTGACTTTTTGATGGTGGTCCATCTTCAAAGCACAAGGTTCTCGACTGTTTCGTCACTTTGAAGATACTATAGACATCCAAACTTTTTACCTGCATTGAATTTTTAACCATAAATTCACACCAGTCAGTCCGGATTAATTTATGATGACCAGTAAAGGAATGTGGCACCCAAAGCACACGACGCTTGCCTGATGATGTTCGTACACAATATCTTGGTCAGCTGTTCATCCTATACTGTCGTGGATGTTTCTGTCAAATACTGTTGGGCCAGTCACATTATATGAAACTTAAGGCGAAGGGTAATCCTGCATAATAAGTCCTCTTGCAATGACAAGAATATATATAAGTAAGAATGCGAGACGCATTTATTATATATACTTTAATTAATCGAATGGGTAGCTGAGGCGGTAACGTTCGAGAGGTCCCGGGTTCAATTTCCTTGGGAGCTGTGTTCTTGATCTTGGGGTTTTTAATGATTCTCCGGGGCACTTAGGTAAACGTTCAGATGGATATTTAAAATCCGTGAATTTTCTGTCCTCAGTTACAGAGTCAACTGCGATAGAGTGGCGGTATGGCAGAAGTAGAATAGTGTTCTGTTACCAACGTAACTAAGTGACTTTAACAGGACATTAGAACAGAAGTGGAGTCGCGTAATCAGATGTAGATATTTGAAAATACGGGCATGCACTCGAGCCTTTTAACAAATTCTGAAGAAATGTAGTAGCTATTACGGTTGTACTAATGAAAGAGTTTTAAAAACTGCCTTCAAATCTCTATCGATCCTACCCACTAGACACCGAAAATAACAATGAAAAAAAAATGTGTGTGTGTGTGTGTGTGCGCACGCGCATACGCACGCACGCGCACACACACACACACAAAATCAGCGAAATCGATTGTTAAGGATTTAAAACTCGCTCTAACTGCATCAACATTGATTTAAAAATCGTTCTTATGACACAATATTTGTTTTTTCACAACGAAAATCGGTATATAACTTTTTAATATAATAATAAAATTAGGTTTGAAAATCCGGAATACCGAGTCATTAGATTTACCCGAAATCCAAAATTTAAAAACCACTCTAGTGGCATCAATATTTGTTTTTTTTTTTCGGAACGAAATTCATAATATACCATTTAAATATAATAATAAAAATATTTTCTGAAAATCAGGGAAAATGGATCATTAGAAGTGGGTGTTTACCTGAAACCCAAAATTTAAAAATCGCTCTAGCGGCTCTAGCAACGAAAAACATTTTCTGAAAATTAGGGAAATTGGCCTATTAGGATTAAATATGTACTTGAAAAGCGAAATGTAAAAAGAGGTCTTAATTTTCTCCATATTGTTTTAAAATAAAAGGACCATGAATTCTGCATATAAACTGTATATATAATGATGCATAGTTTTATATTTAACAAAAGCATCGTTGTGAAGACATCAAATGTGATAAATGAATCTAATATGTGTGTGAGAACTGCATTTGTATGTAAGAGCGGTATATAATAATAATAATAATAATAATAATAATAATAATAATAATAATAATAATAATAATAATAATAACAACAACAACAACATTCAGGAAACGTTTGCATTACGTGTTTGTACTACAATAACATTTAAATTAAATGTCAAAGCCACCTAAAATCGATGGAACTTTTGATTGTTTATTGTTGATTGTGTACATTTTCTCAATACATTGTATTTAAATAGTAACATTTTTTATTTATTGACACATATAAAGTACTTCTTAAATACTCGCGGTTTCTTTTGTTATTTCTCTCTATTTTAGTGAATGTAAAAGATACCAAGGACTCAGTTTATTAATATTGTTACATTTAAAAATAACGTTATCTGCCATACTTCATTTAATTAATATTACACCCATAATTTTGTGGTTTAATATCAATAAAATTCTAAAAAGGTGACTTCTCTTTTGTAATACTTATAGATTGCAAGAAGTCTAATTTTGTTTCTCTTACTTTTGAAAATTAGAGTAATTTCGCTATACTATACATTTATTTTTAAGCTATTTTGAAGGATAAAAGCATACAAACCTAAATAAGTAATGTATTATAGTTAAGTTTTTCTTTTGTTAGTTAGCTTTAGAGTTTGTCATGTTAATTAACACCAGTAATGCCATAAATTATTTCATTAATTAATAAAGACATAATTTGGATTTTATATTATTTTTTAAAGATACTCTACTTGCTGAGGAATTCGCTTAGTTTATGCAGCTCCTGCTTTTTGATATCCCCGATGGGCAAATATAATTATTTAGATAAACAAAAGAGTATTACAATTTGTCTGCAAAAACATGAGAAAATGTTTGCATTTTGTGACATGAAAATCATTCTAATGACCAAAAGGTAAAAAGCTGCTCGAGTTTTACAATAAAAATTTCGATTTATAAAATGAAAATTACTCTTAGTGAAGATAAAAAGTCTTGATCTTTTCTTATTCCTATCCCGTTTAGACATAATGGTTTCAAGTTTAAAGTGTTTTCGTAAAGTGAAAAAGCTAATTCCCACTGATCATGGTGTGAGCGGTTTTCCTCTCCAGAGCACGTTATCAGAGCGCTGTGCAGCAAGAAATGGAGATTTATAGAGGGTGTGAGTTGAAAAGGATGAGTGAAACCTTGTTGCATGGCATTTTCTGCTGGCTGCGCTCGCTGCGATAAACCATTCCTGCTGCTGAACATCAGGGGCTATTTTTATTCTTAAACTCTCTTCCTTTGTGGCAGCCCATATACAGAGTATACTATAATATGCGCTGCTTACAAAAATCCTTTTATACTGCTTTTGTTCATTTTGTTTATTATTTAATGTCACACTGTTAACAATGCAAAGTAGCGCAAAATTAACAAGCGCACTAAAATATGCATTATAATTATTAAGCAAGCGATTTACACATAAACGTAACAAGTATCAGTAAATACTTTATAAAAAGGCTAAATTTAAGATATCCAAGTTTGTAATTATCCAGTATGAAACATAAATAAAAGTAAAAATCAGAATATAAATTATAAAGCTGAAAAAGGTACCAAAACATAATAGGAGTTTTAGATAATTTAAAAAAAATCAGCAATTGGCATTCGTTAACTAATTAGCATGATTCTAACTTTTATGTCATGCAAGGTTGATTTTACCTGTACAATATCTTGGTGGCTAATATTAACAAAGCATTAAAAGTAAAATTAAAATTTGAAGTCGGTCACATTTTTTGGTGTCATTGCCATAAATAATGGCTTCTTTTACAAATTTATACAAATTATGTTCACTGGCTTATTGATAAAATAACTGAAAAATATATGCACTTGAAATACTAAATGCATTCAGTTTTCAGTATTTAAAATAAAACAAAATAAAAATGTACACAGTTAATCAATAAACTTAATAAAAATTATAAACTGACAGTGTGTATAGTTATTAACATTTTGTGTATATATGCAATATCTCCTAAATGGGTTTACTTACTGATAGGCAAGTCATTTTTGCGCAATTGGGCAATGCATTTCCCTACAGGTTTCCTTATTTTGACATATAACCGAAAAGCAACGTTAACTTAGTACAGTTTCAATAGAAATCAAAAGTTAAACTCGTTAATGAAAGTATGCATCAATAATTATTTCATGTGTATATTAACGGTCAAAGAATGTAACAAAATGGAAGTATAGCCGATTTTTTTTTTTTTTCATATTCTTTAAATATTTTAAACACAGAAGATGGAAAAGTAGCTTTATAGTGCGATAATAAAAGAGCTCTTGAATCAATAATCCGCATTTTAAGGGATAACAATCGTTTTATTTACGGTAAAGAGGATCATGTGTAAAGAAAAATGTTTCAACTACTTTGCGCTGATTAGCAAGAAACAAAGACAATCATTACAACTCAAAAGTTTGTTCCCTAATATCATAGACAAATGTTAGAAAAATGAACGATTTTTCCTTCCCAAACTTACGACTTTCAGGTGTTTAGTTCTATGTGATAAAATTTTATTATTACTGTTCTTTCGGAAACAATATTGTTCGAGGTGAAGAAAGGAACTGGAAACAATAGGGCCGGGCTTTAAGAAATTAACTGGAAACAATAAGTGTGGGATCCATTTAAATAGTGGATCAGGGGAATAGAAAGAGCGTATGGAGGAAGGTTAAGAATCGTTTGAAGAATATGGATAGGCGGCAGACAATTGCGCAACGCAGAGAGATGATTTCGCTTTAAGTACAATTTGGGATAAAATATGAATGAGGGATGGAGCAGTACAACAAAATAGGGACTAATCTCACTAGTCAAGGGCTCGCGTCACTCAAGAATAGGTGTATGACGGATTATTTTGATCAATAAAGATAATTTACCCCATATGTGAAAAGGGAGATTCATGAAATATACTGGCTGAATGTAAAGGTATGGAAGAATGGAGGAGTAAGAATATACCACACTTCTTTACGGAATTTACATAGAAAGCGTGATGATGGGTTCTGCTGGCATGCAAGGAAGGGTACAAGAGATTAAATAAGTTTCTGATGAAAGTGAGACACCTAAGATTTAAAATGACTGGGGAGGGGATGGGGGCAACTAATTGAGCGAATGGCACGAATCACGTTCGTGACATTCCTAATGTAATTTTTTGGTTCCCGGTGTTCTGTTTAAAAACTTTCTAAATTAGGGAGGCCTCGGATCCACCGAGGTTCGAGAGGACAAAAGCTACCTAATAGCTACCTAAAAGTAGCGGTCCCAGAGCATTCTGGCCACGCAGCAGGTGTGGTGTGCTGGGTCACATCCCCCCCGCAATACTGCAGTCTATCCTTGATGTCGCAAGACGGAAACGGAGAACGCAGTGGGGTAAGGCTATTTGACTCGGAGTAAAAAAATAAAAATAAGGTTTTATTCATTTAATTCACTTGTTACACTTACACCATTTCTTGAACCTATTTCGACTGTGGCTCGTCTTCCATTAGTCTCACTTTATCTCATTATTTCTTACATACGACAATGAAATATGAAACAGAATTTAATGCACATATTTCTGTCAGATATCTGTCATTTACATCTGGTTTGAGAAGGAAGAACAAGAATGAATGATGCGATCTGAAGAAACCTCCAGAACACTGAATTTCGTATATTCATCTCTTTTATGTCCTCAATGGAAATGAAAGTCTTCCAGTCAACACAAAGACGCTGTGAAGGAATGCAATTAAATTGCTAAGGTGATTGAAGAATTCAAAAAGTAATAAAAAGAGAAAAATCGCGCAAAAGAAATCGATTAAGCCAGCTTTATTGCAAAAGAACACTGAAGTGTTTGATCAACATTTGAGCAACTGAACCTTTCAAGATACTTTTAGAAATACTTTATCTAGTTAACTAGGAGAAAGATGAGCAGTTATTTTAAAAATGTAATATTACGAGTTTTGCATGTTTGATAGATTTTTTTAAATGGTATAGAAAATAAGCAATGATATTCCTTCCTTTGTTCCCTCTAGAGTCCTTTTAGCTGTATTTTATGCAAGTTTTCAGTTTTAAAACAGAGATTATTGGGTACATAATGCCTATTTTTAAAGTTACTTTTCATATGACACCTTTGGAAGAAGAGAGCGATAAATGTAAACATTTCTTAAACTGAGAAAAACTGTGCCGCTATTACGTACAAAAAGCCCCTATTTTTTCATATGGTCAAAAAGGTAGGCTAATGATAAGAGGCAAAGCGTAATTGTACATTAGCACTGCAGGAATTCAAACGGGTCTATTGGTTCTACATGGCACATTTCTTATACGGCCAAATTTTACTAAGTGCATATGCTACATTTTGAATTTCAACGATGCTTTCTATAATGAATTTAAGACGTATACAATCAATATAAGAGTTTTGGAAAACATTAGCAGCATTTATGCAGACCCAGGTTATACGTTTTATTTTGCTGTTATACTAAACAGGAATGTATTGCAAATTGGGAATCTAGTCCACATTATGGGGAATGCTGGGAACCTACATATTATTATAAAAATTTATAATTACGGGCTATTTTGACACGATCGTTGTTTAAATTAAATCTTCCAAAAGGTCCATTAAAACTCGTCAGGAAGAACATAAGCCACATTTGCATCTTAACCAGTCAGGAAATTTGCAAAATCATTGCATGGAATAAAATTCGAAAAAACAGAAACGACTGCAAAAACAACCGGATATTTTAATCTGGTTAGGAGGAAGGCCTTATAAATACAGTAATATCCAGGTAATATAAACAAAAACAGTTTTCAAATAAGTAAGACATGGAATCCATCACTGCTCAACAAACAACGTCTGCAACACAACTCTCCCACCATGTTCACCTCGTCCACTTCTAACGGTTTGCACTGCCTCTCCAGACACTTTCAGTCCACTGATGATCCTGACCGTGGTGTCGCTAAAAGCTTTGGTTTTTAAATGTCATTTTCTTTCATTGCAGATATTTCCAAGGGTATTACAGATGCTAAATTGAACTGATTACAGATCAAAGATCACATACTTTTCCCCCACCTTTTCACAGTTTCATTTCAGTGCCGAGACATAAATTCATTTAAACCACAAAAAACTGCGATAAAATAAGAATAAAAATGATTAAGCTGAAAAAAATGAAATCGCAGACTTTAAAATGTTATTTCTTATTTTCAATTGCCGAAAACATTGAGTATTGATGATAATTGCAATCATATAGCTACATACATAGGGTGCCAAAAATGTATACACACTGCAAGAAAAGAAAAAACTATGTTAACATAACAAAACTGAATTCAAACAAACGGAAAGTGATGAGCACTAATCATCTTAGACTTTTACAGTTACAACAGTTACTCAAAATGCCCACCATCGGCGTCGATACTTTTCTGAGTACGTTGAACTACTGATTGAGCAACATTTGCGAAAGTGTCCTCAGCGATTGCAGCACATGCCGTTTTAATTTCTTCCCGAAGTGCTGTCAGTGTAGCTGGTTTTCTACGGTATACAACATCCTTAAGAGTTCCCCATAGGTAGAGGTCCAACGGAGTTAGATCCGGAGAACGCGGTGGAAACTCAATCGGACCTCTTCGTCCTATCCAGTGCCTTCGATACTTCAAAATTGCTTCCAAATGTTCAAACGATAATCTTGGCTCCATTTTGCTGTAGCAACGCTAGTATAACGTAATGTGAGTCACGTCTGTTTACAGAGTATCATACTACACATTACTGTTGTTTTTCGGTTCAGCTTTGAAATATATTAAATAGATATCTATTGTGAAAGTGTGTATATTCTTTTGATACCCTCGGTAGTGGCATGATCCATTAGTTTCAGACGTTACTTATCCAAGATGTTGAAACCGGTTAAAATTCTAAAGTATTAATGTTATTATCATTCGACTCAAGATAATTCTGAACCTGTTTCAACACTCTTGTACGCAATAAGTGAAAAAAGCAAAAACATCAAAAAGTTAATTAATAAGCATAAAGACCTTATAATGAAAATAGCTGTTGGTAAAGAAAATTCATTTGCCCTGGTCTTTTAAAGATACGCGAACAGCGGAGTATGTTACTTTAAAAACTGAAACCAGTAATAAATGCAAAATAGCACAACCCTTTTATCCCACATATTTGCAATAGCTCACGCAGGATGTGAACAAAATCACTTTGTTTTAAAAGAAGTGCATTTCTTGGTGTAAATGAATGTCTTAGTTCCTCAAAGCCAGTTTTAACAGTTGAATCTATTTTCAAAGGACTAAAGAGCCCCTCCAAATGGAAAAACACTGTCTAAATCCCTTAGGCTTAAGATAAAAGGACATTCTAAAATGGTGCAAAAATCTTAGCCTTAGGCTTCCTGAACTATCATGTGCGGCTAAGCACTCTGCTATCCCTGAATAACCAAAATACTTTAATTTATTTCGGGTAGATTTTGATATTCCTTCACAAATATGTAGTATTGAATGTTGTATATGGTAAGCTGGTAGAAGAAAGTCATTATTCCTATTAACTTTACATTTCTACTGTGTATTTTAGCAATAAAGGAACACCCGGAAAAAGAAATAAAGCTCTCTAACAAAACAAGAAAGTTTTCTTTTTATTGTTAGTTTTAGTGTTTTGCTGTAGTATAATAGTTCAATATAAAACTAAGCAATCAAGTCATTCGTACTATTTGCAACAAACGTAGAACAATTCTGCCAGTAAACCACTAATGTCTATTACTTAAATTATTGTTAAAATTCTTGCCATTTAACTTCTTCAAAAAAAAATTATACAGAGTTATAATTACATTTAGAATATAAGTTTCAGTTACTCATCTTTTCCTAGTTTCAAAAAGACATTAAACTACCTTGCCTACTTTAGCGGTTTAACGGTCACTACTCCTAACGTTTCTCAAGAGAATTTCCCAAAGTTGTTTTACTTTCCCAGATTTAATTTTGGCCTCAACTTCAAGAGCTCTGTCTCCCCTTACTCATATTTCTTATGTTTTACCTGCTCCAGATTCCTCTAGATCTCCCACTCCAGTTTTCTCCTCCTTTTCCCCTCCAATGCCCTTTCTCGTTGCCTCTTGCCAACTTTCTCCTTTCTCTACTTTGTGTATAATTATGTAGTTTGGTTTTTGTTCAATACTTTTTTCTTTATCGCTTTTTGGAACTTTACTTTTGCCCTCTATTTTAATGTTCCCAGAACTATTCACACTAAAGTGATGCATGTTTTATTAATAAAAGTGAAAGTAGGCCACATTGATCGTGTCGCAAAGTTTAATAAATTAATTTAGGTAAGAATAAAATTAAGTTTTTAAGCAGAATTAAAGAGGTAATTGTCAGATTCACAAATTACATAAATTAATATTCTGTCAGCATTATTCTTGTTTTTAGGCAGAAATAGATTTCCACGATATCAGTAAAAAAAAAAAAAAAAAGTATGATTGGATAAAGCACATCATTTCCTGTGCTATCCATGAACATCCCTTATTTCATGTTACAATACGAAGAGAGATTGGAAAAGAAAAAGTTTAGCATCTTATTTCAAAATCACTGTTAAATATGTCAAATAGGTCTTATTTTAAATAGGTACTTTTTTCTTGAACATTATATTATAATGCTACAAAACCACAATTAACGAAAATTGCTGCTTGAGGTGTAATATTCAGAAGAACAATGTGAGGTTCAAATATCCACTAAGTGTGGGCAAACCAACAGTACCTTTTTATACGTTATCTTTAATGCTGCAATCATCGCATTCAAAATGAGGAATATTTCATTCATCAACAAAATGAAGGTGGTACCACAACGAACTTTTGTACCCAGCTTTCACCTTCAGTGTAATTTCTTTTACACTTCCTACACGAATTACTGTTCTTTCTGTGCACTCGTGTTCTTTTCCTTCAGAGACA
This sequence comes from Metallyticus violacea, assembly GCA_030762175.1. Classification (NCBI taxonomy): domain Eukaryota; kingdom Metazoa; phylum Arthropoda; class Insecta; order Mantodea; family Metallyticidae; genus Metallyticus; species Metallyticus violacea. The sequence continues at coordinate 38,645,510 of CM060832.1, forward strand.
CGTAGTCAAGCTTGGCCACTTTTTCTCATTTTCGAACCTTGTTTTTCTTGCAAGAATCCATTGACGGTGGTAAGAGGTCGAGTTCTTCAAAACGTTCATTGGTGTTCTCCTTTGATCTTTGAATGCTATGAGACTGTGCCAGAGGACAAAGGTTAGGAATGAAGTGCTGATGAATTAGGTGATAATTGGAAGGAATGAGGCACTGGTGAACAAGGTGAAATTGTAAGGAATGGGGCTGTTGGTGAATCAAGTAGGGCTGAGTATTGTAAATAAGGTGACAATTGTGTTGCTTTCTGTGATCGACTGTGGGCGCAAACATAGTCTAAATGCAGATTGGGAAAATTCGCAGCATTTCCCATCATAACTGTGCGATTTCACGTTTCAGCAAAATGAACACGAAGATGATTTCCTTCATTAATTTTCACAGACTTTCTTATTACATAAAGCCTACGTCGTTATAAAAGGTTTTTACCTGATCCATCTAAATTTGTGCGCTGTGTGGCGGAAAACACAAGAGGAACACAATATTTTCTACGGTCTTTTCAAAAATGGGGGGATCGGGGCGATGCGATCCATGCTCATCAAATTGAGAATGGCTGGTCCAAGTGACCTCACACTAATAAAGTGCTCCAGGAACTTGGCAAATTTCTTTCATTGAGGCGCATAATGCCCTGTTGCAGAAACACGTACCATGACACTTACAGTCTCACCTTTTTTACAATTACTTTGAGCCATAACATTCTTCTTTCGTCGCTTAAATGCGGCTCTCTTGGGTTTAAAAATGTTTGCAAGCCAATTGAAAATGTTCGTTGGTTCTCCCGAAATGTTGAGCTAATCAAGTACCTTTGAAAGATTCTCATTAAGAAATATCAATTTTTTTACTGGGCATTTCTTTTGAACAAGCATATGAAAGCCCATCTACTACTTCCATGCTCAAGAGTTTTGTGACGGCTAAGAAATAAATAATTTATAAAGCCATTTGAACCTCATTACCAAATGCAGGAATACTAGACTGCGGATATCTTTAAGAGGTAGTCCATTTCATCGAGTTTTAAGAGATATTTCCCGTCAATTTCTTTGAAAAAGTGGTGTGTTTCACAAATTTAGGTATATGGGCGCCAGAACTAATTCGCCGGCTTAAGGTATTTCTCGGGACATAAATGCTTTAGCAACTGTATCCAATGGATCTTATCTACCTTCACCGCTTTGACAGATTACTGTATATTTTCATCAGCCCACGAAGGCGACATTTGTTATTTCTGTTTCTCACAATAAAAAGCGCACTCATTTTATTTGAATTGAAGTATGAGAGGCTATATAATGAACACCAACAGAGAAATATCGGAAACATTAATGAAATACATTTTACCCAATGTAACCATTTGTTCATATACATAGGTCCTAGAAATGTGCATTAAAATAACAATTCATTGGTTACCAATTTGCGCCCCCCCCCCCCATATCTCCATTTAAAAAATCTACATAGATGGTAACAGCAAACTCACCATGATGATGACCGGACAAGCAAGCCATTCCCAAAGCATAACTTTTAAGACGCTATTAAAATGGGGCTAACATTATTTTCTAAATCAATTCTTTTTCCCTCTTTTTTTTCAGTCACGGTAAATGAATGTAGCAATTTTCTTACCTATTATTCTCAAATGCGTGGATGGACACTGTAACTTGAATATTTGATAATTCCTGTCTCTGTACCCACAAAATATATCCTTACATACCACAAAGCAGAAACTGCAATTAGCAACATCAAATGAAAAAATACCTAAATTTCTTAATAGATATCCTTTGCCCCATCCTTACCCTAACAACCATAATGACTATAGCTGCCCTATTTAAGGGATACCAAAATATACATCCTACCAGTCAATTATATAAAGAAAAAATTTAAAAATAATTATTAATATATACAATATTTATTAACATTTTAAAGTTTATATAAACCTAAGAAAAAGTTACCGGCAATTTAAATTATCAAGATATGAATATATGTTATTTCTTTAATTAACAAGATTTTCTACTGGAAAGACAACACGTTGTAGTATAATCTAAACATCTTTAGCTTCAAATAAAAATCATTTGAAAGGCAACAACAACATATATCTATCGGTAATTTGTGTTTCTCGTGTGTGTGCGTGCCGCGCGCACAGCTAGAGCCTATTTTGTAACTACATTACTACTACTCTTTTACTATTACTGCTGCTACATCTAGAACGGAATACTTGAACAAAAGCTGATTAAATAATTGTCAATACAAAATTATTTGGGAAAATATAATCAGGCAACAGCAACAAACTTAAATGTAACCATCACTTTATTTTCCATTCGTATACCGTCTTTAACAACAATCTCGCCTCAGCATCAAGTGCAGTTCTCTTACAATTTTTGGTGTATACTTATGAACTACTCGCAGTAGTCGTCGTCGTCGTCGTCGTCGTCGTCGTCGTCGTCGTCGTCGTCGTCGTCGTCGTCGTAGTAGTAGTAGTAGTAGTAGTAGTAAAGGGGGTATTTAAAGGAGTTTTAAAAACTCCGACATTTCAGCCTTTTTTTAGGCTTTTTGTGCCAACTGCAGATCTCTTATAATAATTCCAATTCTGTTTTCTTAACAAAGGTCAGAACATTATTTCCTAATAAGGGAATCATCCACATTACATGGTTGTGAACCGAAGAGTTGGTATCTCCTCTCCAGAACCTCACACTCGAAGAGGATATGCTTCGCAGTCTCATGGAACTGGTTACAAAGTCTACAAATGGGCTCTCCCTGAAAGAGTTCCATTTTCTGGCGATGTTTCATAAATTGACCATGCCCAGTGATTAATTCCACCACTCTTCTTAACTTTTTCTTTCCTAGCTTCAAGAGTGTTTGTTTAGTGAGTGTGGGATTCGGTCCGCTGACAAAGCTTTTTCCAAAGGTTTGTCTGGGATACTTGGACCATCGTGTCTTATGTTGTTCTCTGGCCGAGAGCCTAAATGCTTTTGTTGTGGATTTGCTAATCCCACAGGCTGGTTCGAGTCCAATATAGCGACTTAATGCCCCCTTGTTGGCCAGTTTGTCTGCTGCTTCATTTCCCTGCCACACCTCGATGGCGTGTCAACTCAACAAAGTTGTCATCTGACAGGGGTACCAGTTTTTGAAGATAGTCGGACACCAACTATGAGTTAAATTGGTTAGACTCAAGTTCTCGAAGAGCAGCTTGACTATCCAGAGGATTAAAATATGTTTACAATGATAGACCTTCTCTATGCCATTTTGAACACAGGACAGCATTGCCTATATATCCCGCCTGAAACATTGTGTAGTACTTGCCAAGACTTATACTAGTGTTTTGCCGTAAATATCTGCTCCGGATATGTTAAAAATCACTCAGCCATCATCATTAAGAACCCATGGTCTGCAATAGCTCATTGCTATTGATGTGTTATACGTGTGAACGGTGACAGATGTAAATCATTCACTACTCATTACATCTTCTGACAACTGTATACCATATCACGTGCATAGAAACAGACAACAAAACATACAAAACAAATTACAGTACTGTTAATGAGTAATGCGACAATCCTCAGGCAAAACACATACACTTTTGTCACATGATGGTTCAATTTAACTGTAGTATACAGACCTGTTTCTTTACAGCAGCTGTTGGAAATGTCGACTGTCATGATCAGGGCAAGTTGTACAGCGTCACGTCATGGACTGTCGAACACGCTCTAGCATCCTTAGGAGATTGACGTACGCCTGCTGTGGCAGCGACAATCTTGTCGACTAGGTTCCTGTTCCAAGTACATTTATTACAACATTTTAAGAATTTAATCAACACTTATCATTCCACAAAAATTACAAAATTATTAATAATATAAATATTCTTAAAATGAACATAATAAATAAAAACTAATAAAAAACCCAATTAAAAGGACAAACCAATACAATTCAACAGAAACAACACGTCTTTACTCGTATCGTTTCTGTAATGGGCATGAAAACAAACAGAGTAAATGAATAAGACAAAAATTAAAATAAACCCTTCACTCTGCTTCTTAATAGCTCACTTTAAGACAAAAAACAAACAATAATTTTGTACATTCCACAGTTTTGTGATATCCTAAAATCCCCCATTTTAAAAATGAATTTTAATGTAACCAGTCTTATTCTGAGGCTCCTGGTACTGCTTGTTCAGGCTCTTAAATTTACGTGCCCAAAGAGTAACGTCATAACGAAGATTCATATCGGCCAAACTGCTCTTCCATAAATACGCATTAGTTTCAGCAGTATAGCGAAGGCTTTCGCCACAATTTTACCACCTTGTACAAGAACGCAGATTCATTATCTTCTTGCAGTATAAAATATAAACCCATTTCTTTACTGTACTTATGAATAAAAACGACAAGGAATTAGAACAATCCATGGTCTCTTAAGTAATTCTAGGCATTGATCATGAAATATTTGTTCCTCTATTAGCTGGGGACAAATTTGCGAACATGTGAACTCCTGAACCCTATTCCACAAAAGTATGGTCAAATACATACAAGTGTATTAGTATAAGTCCTTGTAAAGTATTAGTAAAAATTACAAGTGACATCATATAAGAGCAAGATGCAGGAACAGCTGTTTGTCATACTTTGCCATACCTTGAGTTAAGTTATGTCACTCCTTAGCGGTATTTAATGTACAAAGCGGATAACTGTCTTCCTACTAAATGGATCTTTACTTTTTTTCTCAGATATAATGATAATTTAAATACTTTATTATGCATTTATCAGTATTTAAGCGTAATAATTTGAGACGACGGTCCCATGCGGCTACATTGCAGCATCAATTTCAGTCGTCTAGAGATGACAGAGCGATCGAGCCTCCCGGTTGCTCTCGGTCATTTTGTTAGTTCATTTGACCATTTATATATTTGTTTATATTGCTTGATAATCATTTTCTCATCATAAGCAAAAAAATTGGAACAATTGTGAAGTATTATTTTAAAAGAGAATGAATAATGAATAGAAATTATTTTTGTGGCCTTTAGCAAGAACCTTAAAAAAACATTTAACTAAGATGCTGGTCTGAAATATGCATTTGAAGCAAGAAACGTCAATATCAGCCTTAAGCCGTACTTTAATTGTACTTAACCTAATTTTATCATTGTGCACAAATACTAATTTGGTCTTTCTTTACACCTTCCTATTCCTCATTATCATCACTTTCGCTAAAATTAGCACGTTTGGGTCAACTGACTTCCAAAAGCACTGAACAGATAATGAATTTTGTGAGAGTATTTGAAGGTGCCAATATTCCTACACTTCTAGAGAAATGTATACAGTACTAAAACTTCTGTAGAACAGAAAAACGAAAAATCACTTGTACATTTGTAAGTATGGAGTTTAAAGTACAAGTGTAGCAGAAACCTTTGTGGAATAGAATTTTACTAATAACTACAAGTTACAAGTTCATACACTTGTAATGTATAAAAGCATACTTTTTGTGAAATAAGGTCCTGGTGACTATGCCATAAATATTTGGGATAAATTAATAATGAATCAATGAGACTAACGTACTTGCTGTCTAAAGCTGGCATTCGCATGAAAAGTTTAGAAGCAGAATTTTAGTGTCGGAGCAAAACAATGCCTATAGTGTATATCTTGTTTAGCACTTGTCTGCAAACGTAAGTCATGGCAATAATGAATATAATGCAAATTTAGAAGAAATAAAAAAAAAAAGCAACAATCCCTACAAAACTCAATACTCAAGACACTTTGATAAAAATATGGAATCATTTCCTTCTTTCTTTCACCCATTTAATTGTTCAATATCCATGTTCACACTACATTAATTTTTTTAAGTTATAGATTTTAAGTGAACCTCCTATTTGGAATTAAAATATTTATTTCTGATATTAAAATATTTTATTGTTTAATTTCTGTAATTTTAATTCTAGAACATGTCACGTATTATTCTGAAAATGCCTTATCACCTAAAATTAAAAAAAAAAACTATATATTGCTCAATGAAGCATTACAACTGTACAATATAAAAATTTAAATGCCCTGAAAAACGGTCAATAATAATTAATAATTAACTATTACGTGCCTTATTACTACCTTTATATACTGATAGAAATAAATCAAACATATTTCATCCCAGGGACGTCAACGATGGGATGTTGCTTTTAGCGGATTCCGGAGAAATGCAACTATTGGTTTGTACCCATGAAAAGACTTTTGAAAAATTTCTTCAAATCTCCTTCGATCCTACTTTCTAGGCACCAAAAATGACGATAAAATTGTAAAATTATCTGTTAATGCATATAACAATCAATTAACAAGCGATTCATTGAGTTTGTTAACCAGCAAAATTGAACCATTGGGAGAGTGGGTTATCTAAAGCAAAAGTTGTAAAATCGCTGTAGCGGCCGCAATGTTTGTTTTTCTCAACCAATCGGTATATGCCATTGACATAAAATAAGAAAAATAATTTCTGTAAATAAGGAAAATCGAACCATTAGGAGTAGAGGTGCCCGTATACTTGAAAAGGAATTTTTGTAATCGTGAGGGCGTCGGTTAAGGGGGCCCGGGGGAAAGATGTGGCATGTGGGAAATGTTAGTGTTAGCATTAACAATTAGGTATTTGCGGCTAGCAATAAACTCGGCGTCATTTGAAACAGTACGGGGGAATAGTCTACGCATGAGTATGGACTAATAACCGGACTTAACACATACAGACAGCGGCTATCCTGCCGCTTCAGTGCCGAACGGCAGCGGAAAAAGTCGAAGCATGTACTGGATCAACTTTGGTAGCGTAAAATTGTAATAAACGCATGCGGAGAGAGCACAACGGAACATAGAAAAATAAGCAATCGTACGCCTAAAATTAACTATGTTAATCACATTCCGTTTTTAGTTGTTATACAGCTAAGTGCAATTGAAACGTAAGTTAAAAATATAACACGTAAATAAAATTATAATGATAAGGGGAAAAAATATACTTTTAAGCCTAAAAGTTGTGTTTATTTATTAAATACATTTATATCTTCTGTTAGCTTTACTTGTTTTTTACTACATTCTCTATTCTAGCGCTCTTTAATAATCCTCACAAATTCAACTTGCTGAGCATTTCACTTAGTTTACGCAGCTCCCTAGTGATGGACTCTTCCCTAGTTTCGATTCGTATAGTGTTGACACATACAACACATTGTAATAAGTTTTTCTTTGCGCATAGCTTCGTACGTTAAATGCATGTGTATTCAGGATGGATTCGGGAAAGCATTAATAAGGGCTACGGTATTCAGAGGTACTTTTTAATAGGGATTGACTTTTTATTTGCACACTGCTCAATAATGCGATACTTGGCGTTGAGTGGAGTGAAACAAATAATGGGCATTGTACAGAGCAGTAATATCCGTTATCAATAGCATGAAAGATGAGGTACACAGGATGAATTGTTAAACGTCACGTCTGAGAGCTCAAACGAGTATTAAACAAGTTTTGAAACATGTGGCTCTGATGTCAATGTTGGATTATAAGGTTAAAGATATAGGAAACAGACATATATTTACCTTTTCTGGCAAAGAATATAACACATACACATTGAGCAAAAACGTAAGATATTTAAAGGACTACAACTTATAATTAAAATTTATTCAAAATGTATAAACAACTGTGTTCTTTTCCAGTTATAAGTGCTTATTACATTGATTTAAATTTTTCATAATACTTTCAGTAAAAAAAATGCTGTTTCCAAGACATAGTTCCATTCACTAGCATTGCAGAAAAGCTGGCGCAAATTTCTTTTAAATCAGTTGTTTAATTTATAACAATTATTTTACTGTTTATTTATTGACGCGTTGACTGCGTTAGTCTCCCCATAACATCTGTAGATTATGCACTTGAGTATAGAAATGTAATTTGTAGGGATGAATGAAATGAGCTCGGAGTTCTTGGTGCCTTAAGTTATCCGACATTCGCTTTTCAGAGTAAAGAAAACTCCAAAAGGAAATTAACCAGACAGCTTGACCTGACCCTGGACCTCCAAATTAGCACTCGAAAGCGCTATTCTTAGACATTGAAGATAGACAACTTTTATTATGCTATAAAATGGAACGATTGAAAATTGATAATAAAATGTTTATTAAGCTATTGTTTGAATACGATATCGGTTCGTTCTATCGTGCAAGAAATATGCAATGATGCAGTGATCTACACGCGCATAGAGATAATAGCACATATCCGCACCGTATCAGAATACACGGAACCAGTACCAGGGAAAAGTGCAGAAAATTGCGACTTGCTAAGAAGTGATGACGGTATTCTCTAGAAGGAATTAAAGGATAGAAGAGAAAGTGCCATCATTTTTCTGCTGAAGTTGAGAAAGTGCCGTCATTTTTCTGCTGAAGTTTGTTTGTTTGTTTGTTTGTTTTTTGTTTTTTGTTTTTTTTTTGAATTAGACGCTCTTTAACATCTCAGCGCCCCATTCAACTCAGGGCGTGAAACGGCCGACAAATTTTGCTCAGAGGCCTCTCTTTCAGGCTTGAGGTTCTTTTTCGTGCCGTAAATATACGACACGGGACCCACGGCTTTACTTCCCTTCCGAAGAAAGTCATACTTAGGATTTTTACGCCCGAAAAAATCTCTCGGTTCTGGCCGGGTTCGAACCCGCGATCTTGGGTTTAGGAGGCAAGGTATGGTAACCACTACACCACCGGGACCGACTGAAGGTAAGGGATCGCGATGAAACTGCAAACTATCAGCAGCACTGCCGTTGGTTGAAAGCGTTTGATCACTTAATGTGACAAGTTACATGCTGTCAGCATGAATAAATCTTGAAAGTGGCAAGTGTAACCTTGTGCAAATATTCGGAGTGTTAAATTAAAATTAAATTAATTTAGTAGGTAACAGTGTTTATGCAATGTGAGAAGCAGAAACAGAAGAAAACGCTTATTTGCTTCGATCCTGACTGCGAGTACTGTTATAAAGAGAAAAGGAAATGTTACCTTAAGCCACTTAGGCCCAGTATTTCAGTTCAGGCTTAAGCTTAGTTAATAGTTTAAGCTGTAACTTAATCTACATATACGTTTTACAGTATACATATCGAATGGTAAGCTTTGCGTTGTTGACTCTTGGCTTAAGCTGAGGAGGAACATGGTTTAAGATACGTTATTATTGTAGTCAGAATGTTTTCGGAAGAAGAAGTTGTAAGTGGCGAAGAAATTCAGTTTTTTCTACCTCAAATTGAAAGGATAAGGAGACAAGAATATTTAGAACAGGTTCAGACAATTTTCATTTATGGAGCGATTTTGAATTCTACGAGAGATTTAGGTTAAGTAAACAGTCAACAAACATGATATTGGAAATCACTGGAGATGAAATAAAATATGCAACCCGCTGGTGGTAGTATTACGTATTTCAGAGAAGAATTAAAATGTTGAGATGGAAACTCCCGGACTCGAACCCTCTAGGCAATTATCGTTGCCGTCTGAATTAAGTGTATGCATGTTATGTATTGTTTTATTTTGTTGGGGTGAGGAAGTCTTAAGAATTCTTTTAAAGGAGCGAACCAGTCATCATATCCTAAGTTTTGAAGGTTGCACCGGAAAGTAGCATTGCTTGTTAGAGGGACGGTATACGACAATGGAGAAAAAGAGGCCAGAACAGAGCAGCCATAGACGACAATACAAGAAAACTGTTTGGCGCGATAAAACGGAGTAGCCGTGGACGACAATTGAGAACAACAGTTGGCCGCGAGACTGATAGCGAGCCAGCAGCAAAAGTAACCTACGGGAAGAATTTTTTGTAATAATTAAGTCAATCCATCTGGGCTCGGTTATTATGTTATGTGCATCGATAATCGTTTTTAGTAGAAAGAACGAAAATTTGTTTCCAAGATACCAGCCTAACATTAGCCGGAGCATTGAGGAAACCCCAGCATTAAGACACCATAAAAGGAGCAGTGAGTGGGCGGAGAAGAAAGTTACACGTCATTCATTAAGATTAACCGAATTCTTGGTTAATCCAACACATCATCCGCATCCCCTTACTCACCATTGTTGAATCGCTCCAAAAGGGTTTCCCAACCTGTGGTTGTTTGCAACTTTAAGAAACTGCCACAATGTTTAATAGATATCTCAATTATTTGAGGAAAAATGCTCTATTGGCGGAAATAATGTTTCTTCTTACTTTGAGGTCTTACTGCTGATAACAACAGGCGACTTCTGCGTCGTATTAAAATCAACAACTAGCAGAGTGCTGAAGAAGGTTTCTCACCATATAAAACTGTTGAGAGAAAGATTTATAAAATTTCCTTCAACACATGAAGAGAGAGTTAAAAATAGTAGCAAAATTTCCCCGTGTCATAGGATCACTAGACTGTACGCATATGAAAATTGCATCGTCAGGGGGAGAAAATGCAGAGATTTATCGTAACCGAAAGGTTTTTTTTTTTCTTCCCCCTTTTAATGTACAGACTTTGTGGGACTCAAAATCAAAATGAAGATTACTGATATTATGGCTCGGTGGCCAGGGTCAAGCCACGATTCCACTATTATTAATAATTCTGTATTAAGAGCAGGTTTTGAAAATGGTGAAATTAATCACAGTAGCGTAATCATTGCTGATAGTGGTTATCCAAACATATCTTATTTAATGACGCCAATAGCCAATTACAATTCTACTGAAGAACATTTATTCAACGAATCATTGATTACAATGAGAAATTGCTCTGAAAGGAGTTACGGTGTGTGGAAGAGAAGATTTCCCATACTTTCCACAGGCATCCGCAAAGTTCACAGTGTGGTAGTCGCTACAGCTGTTCTACACAACATATGTTATAATAATAAAGAAGTTATCTTACCAACACTAGAATATCATGTAGAAAATTCAGTAGAATTGCACTCCATGGAAAATAAATCATGCACTCTAACAATGTACGAGATGCACTCATCACTTGTTACTTCAGAAACTTACGATAACTTCATGACCAATACCAGAAATCAAGCTGTAAATTTATTACTACATTTCAAGAATACAAATTTTTATAACTGTTTCCTCAACAATTCCATTTCCAATTTCAGTTTAAGTACAATTATTTCGTGCAGTTCATTCACATGCTGTGTTTTTAACTTAGGAGAATCGTAAACAATAAACAAACAAAAAAAAAAAAAAGACAAACGAACTAACTGCGCATACCCATGCATTGCCAACTTAAGCTGTATCAAACGATGTTCAACTTAACCAAAGTTAAAGGTTATAGCGCAACTGTAAAACTCGAGGAGCTTAAGCTGAAAGAAAGTTTAGCTAAGCTAGGGCTTAAGCTTGAACTGTAAGACCGGGCCTTAAAGGCAAATTAGTTAGCAAAATGGACTAAAGCTATTCCTTGAAGAAACAAAGAGCTTTCATTCAAGTGTTTTGTGTATAATTCGCATTTTTCTGATAATCCCATTGTTAAAACAGACTCATTTGTAGTGCAAGGCCAACAGGTCGAAAGTCCAGGGCAACAATGGAAATTAAGCAGGGCTGTTGGAAGCAGTAGAACGTAAAATAAAACAGGCCCTGTTCACTTGAGCTAATTCAACCGATTTATCATCCATGTCCCCCTGACAATTATCCCTGGGATAACGTAGCAATTTCCTCTAGGTGTCCCAACCTCAGAAGTCAGCTACACTATTTACTCCAAAATTGACAGTAAGGGCACGAAAAATATACAATATTTAATTGATTAAACACTCGCGCACAGAGCCTCGTACAGCAGTTTAGTAACATTAACCTTTTATCTTTATATTTAAATGCCAAATGATATATGTGTTTCTCTTCTATCTTTATTCTAGCTGTTATTGTGATAAATATGTACATTTTAGTTATAATACAGAAATGCTTTCAATATACATTGTTAAGGGGCTTTTGTATCACTTTACATTTTGGATATCGTGCTCCTTATGCATTTTTTTATTATAACGTGTTATTAAATATTCCAGTTTTCTCCAACTGTTGTGCATAATAAAATAAAGTTTATTGATAAAGGTAACAATAAATGAAAAATATAAACTGAACTATTTTCTTTGAAAATAATTGAGATATTTTTTTCAAAATAAATATTTTAGCATGTTATAACTGTTTTGCAGTCATCTGTCATAAGGAGATATTTGCAGAATATTATAATAGCTTCCACTAGTTTTTCATCAAATGTGTGGTATTGTTATCACACAAATAATGCATAATTGGATAAAAGTAATCAAAATGGCTCGTAATTCCAGTTTCAATTACAATACCAGGGCTGTTCCTAAGCATGGCACATTGTTTGCAAAATGTAATGCTTATTAACTGTTACGTAAATAGAATATCTCGACAATTCTTTTCTGTTTCTTTTAATTCCAGCGAATTCCGAAGGAATGAAGCTAATGCGGTTGGCACCGTGAAAAATCTGCTTATTTTTCAGCTATTTTATTTATTTATTAGCAAATTCCGAAGAAATATAAGCTATTGCGGTTGTACCAATGGAAAAAATCATCTTTTCTTCTCCCCCTTCTCTATGCTCCCGTTAGCTTTACTATTCCTTTCGTTATCTCCTTTTTCATGAATTGGTATTGTATTTCCCGAGTTTAGCGTTTTTACTCTGACTGATCTTCTAATTTCATCTTTATCTTGTACCGTAGCTGTTGGTATCTCTTCCTGTTTCAATTTTTTTCCCATGCAATTCTCTAATTTTTTTAGCTAGATTATGTAAATGCTTGTATAAAAATGATCTCTTATGATAAATGATAGTTGTAAGCCCCCTAAACTTTCCCTTTCATCCTTGGTAGTTGTAGGTAATGTACACACTCAAAAAGGGCATGTTCTGGAGTCCCTTGCTTATCGCAGTAGTGACAAATGTTGTTAGATGATTTCTTAATTTTGTTCCAGTGGGTTTTATATGGTCCATGATCTGTTAAATAATGTATTAATTACTTAGTAGCGTTTATGTGTTTTAATTTTAATCTCTCGTTGATGTTATTGAAGATACTATAGGTTGTTCTTCCCACTTCACATTGGTCCCATTGAAGCTGCCAATTTGATTTTATTGTGATTTCAATATCTTTAATTGAGCGATTGCAACTCCCAACAATTTTTCTTATTTTTCAAAATTGTCTTTTTAAGACAGTAAATTACTCCCCTTAGCTTTATTAAATAATCAATAGGCCCAAAACCTGTTGTTACTAACAGGGTCATTGTCGTGTAGTCCTTATTGTATCTTAGCAATATTTTTCGCTGGATTCTTCTTATTTGATTTCTTGTTCAAACATCATTCATTCTGTGGGCCCATTCTCCCACTCCATAAGGAATAATACACTATTGTGATATGTTGATATTGTTTTTAGCGTTATTTTGAATTTTGATTGGGTTAACCTTGCCAGTTGCATCATTGTTTTTTTTTTTTTTTTTGTTTTTTTTTCTCCAATTTTGTTCTTATATATTGGGTGTGATTTCTGTAATGTAGTTTTTCATCCAATAATAATTCCAAGTACTTGACCTCATTCAGCCTTCTTTTCGCCTGATTATTGTATTGTATAGTTGGGTCTCTTTTTAATTTTCCTTTTAAAATCGTGCATCCTGATTTGTTTGGAGCTATATGTAGTTTGGTGTTACTACACCAGAGTTTTAGTTTGTTCGATAAGTTGTTGGCCTCGGCTTTTACCTCTCTTCTATTATAAAGATGACATCATCTGCATACGCTATGGTATTAACTGCGTCCGAATGTTTTTGCAGCCTATCCATTAGTGTTTCAAGAGTTATGTACCAGAAAATTGGTCCTAGAACCGACCCCTGGGGACATCCCTTAGTTATATTTTTTCTACTTTTCCTCCAACTCCTTTTATATAGACCTTCCCATTGTTGCAATAATCCTTTATTAGGTTGTAAAGACTTGTTGGATAATTCTTCTCTCTTAATGTTTCAAAAAGGAAAGGCCACCATAGATTATCAAACTCCCCTGTTAGGTCTATAAAATGTCCTAATACGTATTTGAATTTAGATGTATTTGTCATTTTATTGCATCCTCGGTGGATTTTCCCTTTCTAAAGTCATATTTCTTGTCATTGTTCCATATTCAGTGATTCATTTACCAATCAATTGTTCAAAAAAATCCCATTGTATTCAACAAACAAATTGGCAGTTATGATTTTGGATCTTTTAGGGCTTTATCAGCACCCTTTTTTAAAATTATTAGTTTGGCTATTTTCCAACAATTTTGGATCTTTCGAACCATACACATTCATTAAAAAGTTTAAACAAGAAGGGTGTTAATTTTTCTTCCACACATTTTAAGACTTCGTTTGTTATGTTATCAGGTCTGGCAGCTTTCTTTTTCTTCAGTTTTGAATATTTTGTCTTATTTCTGAAATATCAAACGGGTATGAGTTTTTGTGATACTCTCTGTACATATTACTTATTTATAATAGTGTTTCGGATTGTGTTTCATCATCAGGTAATCTGTTTTTGAGAAGTACGTTCATTGAGCTTTCCCAGTCGGTTGTCATTGTCTCGTTACCCGATTTAAGAGTACTTGTTATTTCTGGGTTTTTTGATTTTGTCCATTACAATTTTAAAGGAGATCCCCGAAGCATTTATGTTTAAATAATTTTCTGTAAAACTTTTCCATGAGTTGCACCTCATTTAATTTTTTAATATTTGTTTTGTCTGTCAATGGTTTGTTATTTATTCTTTCCTTGGCAATGATCGTCTTTTGATACATTCTTCTCTTTCTTCTCATTTGTCTTCTCGCTTTTTTGAGTGCATCGGTCCACACCTTATCCGAATATTTCTTAAATTTAGTTATTGGAACCATTTTGTCAACTACGGTTTTCTTTGTCTTCGTTAAGTTATTTACTTTTTGATCCACTGATATACTAAGTTGAAGTTATCAAAGATATGTTTCATATCTTCCTAATTTGCCTGTGCATAATTGTGCTCCGATCTTCAATTAAATTTCCTCTGTCTATTCTTCCCATATCGTAATGGAAATAAAACTAACGGCGATCACTTGTAGTTATGTTACTGTTCTACTATTACAGAGTGTTAGATCAATGTTAGCAGATGCACTGGCGCTAGTTTCAAATGTTGCAGGATTATTTGATTCATTCATGGCGGTTTACCCAAAATTAAAAGTCCCTCTAGTGGCATTAATATTTGTTTCTACGCAATGAAGCTCCGTATATAAAATGTAAATAAAATAATACACTATAGTTCCTGAAAATCAGGGAAATCGGGCTGTCATGAGTGGCGTTTTGTCTAAAACTCAAATTTTAAAAATCACTCTCGCAGCATCAATATTTGGCATCTGCCATTTAAATCAAATATGACAAAGGTGTCTGAAAATCAGTGAATACAGATTATTAGAAGTGGCCATTGAAACTCAAAATTTCAATTTTACTCTACCGACACCATTTGCTTTTTCGCAACAAAACTCCGCATATAGTATGTAAATAAAATAAGAAAAATAGTTTCTGAAAATCAGGGAAATCGGGAGTAAGGGTACACCTAAAACCCAAAATTTAAAAACCGTTCTAGGGGCATCAATTCTTGGTTCTTCACAACAAAATTCTGTATTTAGCATTTAAATAAATAAGAAAATAGCTTCTAAAATTAGAGAAATTGAACTATTAGGAGTTTTGTTTGGTTTATTTACGGATGCTCTTTAACATCTCAGGTCATCAGCGTCCCATTCTATTAAGGGCGAGAAACAGCCGACAGTTTGCTCAGAGGCCTCTTTTTCAGACTTGAGGTTCTTTTTCGTGCCGTAAATGTACGAAATGGGACCCGCGGCTTTACTTCCCTTACGAAGGATTACTTAGGATTACTTAGGATTTTTACGCCCGAAAAAAATCCATCGATCCTGGCCGGGTTTGAATCCATGACCTTGGGTTTAGAAGGCAAGTATGGTTACCACTAGACCACCAGGACCGACTACTATTAGAATTAAAGGTATACTTGCAAATAGAAATTTAAAAAGTGTTCTTGCATTTAATTTCCTCTATATTGTTTTAAAATAAAATGAGAAATTAATTCAACACATAAGCTGTATTTATAACGTTGCATATATTTTATATTTAACAAAGCATCGTGGTGAAGATAACAAATGTGAAATATTAATCTAATAAATTTGATAATTATATTTGTACGCAAGAACACTGTGTCGATACCTTCCGAAAACGTTTGCGTTTTATGCTTTTAATACAATAACATTTAAATTTAATTTCAAAGATAATGAAAATTCATTAAACTTTCGATTGTTTATTGCTGATTCTGTATATTTGCTTAGTACATCGAAATGGTTTTTAAATAGTAACATGTTTTTGTTTCATAGAAATATGTAAACACCATCTTCTTAAATACAGAATTTAACTCGAAACTTTGTTATTTTTTCTCTATTTTAGCGGATGTAAGGACATCAAGGGGTAAGTTCATAAAGATGGTTACATTTAAAAATACCCACACAGTATAACTCAATCTAGCAGTGAACTAATATATTGCATTTAATTATTAGTATAACATTACTATTTGTGGTTTAATCTTTATAATAATAATAGTAATAATAATAATAATAATAATAATAATAATAATAATAATATAGTTTCTCTTTAGTGATATTTATAGATTGCAAGAATTCTAATTTTGTTCCCCTAATACCAAACAGTAAGGCCGTAATGTGTTTTATTTCATTAATTAATAAGGCCTAATTTGGATTTTACATTATTTTTATTAAAAGTTATTCAACTCGTTGAGGAATTTGCTTAGTTTACACAGCCCCTGCGTGATGGGCTTCTTATGATGTAAGAATTCGTCTTAAATGAGGAGATAGTATTTATTAGTCTGTCGCTCTCTTAACATTTATTGGGATTAATATGAGTAAAAATAAATCAAGAGATTTGATTTGTTTCTTATTAAATATTCCGCGAATGCCAAGCGCCGGAAACGACTCAATCAACGGAAAAACGTTTGTTACGTACGTGATTCGTAACAAAGCAATCACAACACTGAACAATCAGTCCTTGGTGCAGGATACAGTACCGGCTGCAATTTGCCTGTCCAGTTGGTGAACGAACAAAAGCTGAGTTCCTCATGCAAGTTTGATAGAATTGGGAGATTGGATGCAAAGCAGAGAAGGTTGGTGGCATTTGCGATTCCAATTATTTGACAGTAACCAAAAAGTCGCATTCGTGAGCACTGTTTTATAGCGTAAATATTAAGGGGTCCTCAATAAAAGAAGAACGAGTTATAATCATTTTCCATATTCGAATTCTATAGAAAATGATATGAAAATGTGTCATGAAATGGAATATGAGGTTCGTATTGTTTGGGAAGAGTCAAACTGTTCCTCTGACCCTCAAAACAATCCTTACAATAAATGTTCAATTGTGTATTGCAGCTGTTTATGCAATTTTAATTACCTCGTAAAACATGTTTTACTTTCATAAAAAGGAAAATATGAGGGGCATTCTAAAGGTTTTCGGCCTGACTCAGAGATGTCGTTGAAGATGGCCAAATTACTATGATAGTTATTAAATATCATCCTTTAAAAAGTTCAGATTCATAAATGTAATCAATTGTTTGTGACGACCGTGTAAACAAACTAACGTTAACATTTTCAAAAATGGATAAAACAGAAATATGAGCCTTGATAAAGTAATTCGTTTTGAAGGATTGAACCCCAACAGAAATATAAAAGGAACTGGATCCCACATTAAAGGATTCTTCCCCTTTGTTTTCGATGGTTAAAAAGTGGGTTGCTGAATTTAAGCGTGGGCGAAGATTCATTCAAGATGAGCGCTCAGTGTGACCCAAAACTGCTAAGGCCCACGAGATTGTAACAAAAATTCACAATGCCATACTCGATGATCGCTGATTGAAGGTACGCGAATTGGTTCATATTGCACAGACCCTCGATAAATCGTGTTCACCGAATTTTACACGAAGTTTCAGTATGAGAAAGCCTTCCGCTCGATGGGTGCCGCGTCTGTTACCAATGGACCATAAAGGCATTCAAATGAACATTTCGCAAGAGTGTTAACACTTGTTTAAACGCAGTTACAATGATCAACACTACACCCAAAAGGTAAAAGTGTACCAATGCAAAAACTGTTCCATCTGCAGGAAATGTCATGGCTAGGGTTTTTTGGATTCTCGTGGTGTTGTGGTCATAGACTGCCTCCAGAAGGGTAGAACCATCACCAGGGAGTAATACACTTCACTACTGGACGAACTGAAGGATCCTGTTCAGGCTAAACGTCTACACCTTGCGAAAAAGAAAGTTCTCTTTCATCGCGACGATGCACTTTCTTACAAGCCTGGGATTGTTGCTGCAAAACTGCATGGCCTTCGCTTCCAAGTGCTTCCACATTCACCAAATTTGCCGTATTTGGCTTCCAGCGAATACTTGATGTTCCCATATCTGAAGAAGTAGCTGGGTGGACGATGGTTCACATCTAAAATGAGGTTGGAGCCAAGACAGACAGTTGGATAAATCTTATTTTACTGAGGGTATTAAAAAGTTGGAAAGTCGTTGAACTAAATGTATTGATTTACAAGATGACTATGTTGGAATAATAATAATAATAATAATAATAATAATAATAATAATTATTATTATTATTATTATTATTATTATAATAAATTCAATCTTGTTTTTTCTTGGTCATGACGAGAACTATTAGTAAATAGAAACTGTTGTTCTTTGGGAGAACGCCAGAATCTACATTTGCAGAACACAAAATACCTCTGTAAAATGTCATTTTTACAGTTATATTTTCTCCCGCTGACAGAGAAGTTTGAAAGCCGTTATTATGGTCTTTTACAACTCTTATTACGAATGCATATTACCGAAACATCATAAACGATTGGAAACCTAGGAGGAATCACCAGAAGAAAGGAATGTCTCGCACACCCCAATGATGAACTCAAAAAGGTGTTGTACTTAGTCCAGCGCTTCTTGGTTGGTTTGTTAAAATATTCCTCAATATACTTGAGAAGTATCAAAACATGACAGAATATTCCATCAGAGCATGCCAGTTCTTCAATTTCAAAATTTAATTGTACAGAGTGACATAAAGGAAAAAGTTCTCCCTTCAGAGCTATTACAATATGTTTCGCCTATACCAGTAGAATGTAGTAAATCTCCACTCCCATCAACGTACCAATATGCTAAATTTAACAGCTGAACAATATTTTTATTCGTACAATTTGGCAATATTATAGGTACCGTCTCACAAGTAGTATAGGTTTTTAAGTAAAACTTTATTTGAATCATGTTCTGACATGAGATTAAACAAATGTCCAAAGTAAATGCCATTAGATTCTATAGTCTTGGGCCACCTTTCAGCGAGGTTTGTTATCCTGCGGCGGTACCAGTTTCTGGGTTTTGATACGAAGCATTCGATACTATCCATTTCCACGGCATCAATGTTTTCGAAATGTCTTCCACAGAAAATGGGTCATAGCTGAAACAGGTGGTAGTCTGAAGGCGCAAGATCAGGACTATATGTTGGGTGTGGTAGCAGTTCGGTCCCTTCCAATTCCTAAATTTTTGCTTGGTTGTTTGAGCAGTATGAGGTCTCGCATTGTCCTGTTACAAGAGAACTCTTATTTAGTTAACTAATGCTGGATATTCCTGTCTCAAAACTTCATGAGCTCCTTCCAGTTGTTGAGAATAAAGATTCGTATCGACTGCTCGCCCGTTTAGAGAACAAACTCCCATGAATCATACATTCAAAATTTAACCAGACATATAACATTACTTTGGGGCCGAGCGATGACTTTGACAGGTTGACAGAAATCGAGTACCGCTTCGAAATGTCATCACACGTGACAATTCCTAATAAATCATATCATCCATGGGACATGCAATAAAGCTGACAACAGATATCCACTCTGCGTTGGGCCTATTCAGGTGTAAATTCACGGGGTACAAATCTACAGCTCTGTATGTTTTTTAAGGGTCTTAATATTGCGATATATGGCAAGAAGTACTAACAGCCTACAGTACTTTTTGTGGATTTTATTCCAAAACTCTGCGTGTGTTATCAATGTTCCATACCATAGGTCTTGTAGGACATGGTAAATCTTTAGTGTTTTCTGAAACGCTGGAATCATAGTTGTGCTTTTCCAGTGCAGCATCTTTATAACCTTGTTTCCAATAGTTCTTTACGACAGACACATATACACAATACACAATAACAGAATACACAATAATAGCCTTGGAATCCTGTAAATAACATCGCCAAACAAAAGAAAACAATTAAAATTTTAGTAAACATCAATCCATAGAAAATACAGTAGGGACGGCTTG
Organism: Metallyticus violacea; assembly: GCA_030762175.1. Classification (NCBI taxonomy): domain Eukaryota; kingdom Metazoa; phylum Arthropoda; class Insecta; order Mantodea; family Metallyticidae; genus Metallyticus; species Metallyticus violacea. The sequence continues at coordinate 38,665,821 of CM060832.1, forward strand.
GATACCCCGCGAGATCGGATTCCGAGTGCGCATGTCACTAAAGTTTCCTAGTAACTGCATTTTACTCTAGATACCTCTGAATAATTAAAGAAATAAAGGGATTGCATAATTGAATACAAACCGGAAAATGTTTATTGCAATTTTTAATAAATTTAATAGCTATTAGGTATATTCATATCATAGGAATCCTAATAACTTTTATCGAAAATTCCGAAATATTTACTGTTGACGCTAAAGTCACCGGGTTGGTAGCGGTTGGCTATAATGTTGTATTATCCGCTCTTGTGATAACTTTCTGGTTGCACGCTTGCATAAGTTACGACAATAATGTCACTTTTGATGTTCAATCAAATTTCTCTGAATAATTCTGAGCAAATGACCCTAAAAGTTTCAAAATCATACTTTTTCACTACTGGAAAATCTTAAAACACTAAAAAATGTTCCACCGAATAGTAACTAATACCGATAGCCGATACTAAATCACGTGATCCTTTCTGCGTTATTGTTTTGTTAAAATTATTATTATTATTATTATTACTATTATTACTATTATTATTATTTCAAGTTATGTTAGGCTGCTTATATGCGATAAAATGATGCCAAGTAAATGAATGCAGAAAAATCAAAATAAATAAGGATGTATTTGTGCAGTGAAAATTGCTCTTGGATATTTGCATATTTTATATATTAATTTTGCAGAACACTACTCATTTCTCTCTATGATATTCTTCTTTCCCTTTTTTAATTGATCATCTATTGATGTATATCATATGGTAAATCTGCTGTAAAGTGCGAATAACGCAATATATGTTTTTCAGAGATCTTTAATTTACAATGATAAAACTATACTGCGCTCACCAGCTGCTTAACTTGATTTTTGTTATATCACGAATGTTATGATTCATAAACGTTGTTATACTTTCTCAGTCAAACATTAAGTAGGAATATGGAGCAAAATAAACAATAGTAATGACCGTAATAGTAATAACAACTTAACAGCCATTAAGAAACCATCAATCAAGACCGAAAATAAAATTGAAAAAACAAGATTTATCCACCTTAATTAATGTGGTTCTACATAATTACCTTATATGTTAATATCAAAAACGGATATTTCATATATATTTTAAAAAGATAAAGTGAATTTTCATTACAGTTAAAGTGTTAATTATCTTCCAAATTTACAGATGGTTGCTAAACAAAATTTAGCTGCAGTGATAGATAAAGCGTCATCTAATGGATTCATTGAGAGCTACAACCAACTCGAAGCCGGATTTTAGGAACAGCAACATCAAAGGTGCAGACACTAGCTGTGTTTGCTACATATTATGCATCAAACTTAAAAACCGACAATTCTTGTGAGACAACCTAATGAATTAAGATCTGAAAGATAACGTTCAAAATTAAATTAGCTATAAATTATTTAAAATGTACTAATTTAATTATATTTAGCGTAAGTGTTAGAGCAATTATGTTAAATATAGCCATAAATAGATGAAAAAACGTTTTGATGCTGTTAAACTTTTGATGAGAAAATAATCTCTATTTTATATGTCAACATATTTGACTACTTTTTTATTTGTTTATTTACGGACGCTCTTTAACATCTCAGGTCATCAGCGTCCCATTCAATTCAGGGCGTGAAACGGCCGACAAATTTTGCTCAGAGGCCTCTTCTTTCAGGCTTGAGGTTGTTTCATCGTGCCGTAAATGTACGACACGGGACCCACGACTTTACTTCCCTTCCGAAGGAAGCCATACTTAGGATTTTTACGCTCGAAAAAATCCATTGATCCTGACCGGGTTTGAACCCTCGACCTTGGAAGGCAAGTATGGTTACCACTACACCACCAGGACCGACATATTTGACTACGACGTACGTTCTTTAAAACACTCTTATTATTATTAAATTTATTATTTTGGAAAACGTGCACTATCATAGTTCTAATCATAGGATAACACACTTTTGCAGTGTAAATTAAATAACGCAAGGAGAGGGGGTCCAGTAAAAACCGAAGAATGTATTCGAGCTGACAAGTTTGTACCTGTCAAGGTACCAATTACCTTCTTCGCGTAAAGATACTGTTTTTTTTTTTTTTTTTTTGAATAGTGTTAAACGTCCCTTTTTGCTACTGAGGCACCATAGGGGATGACACTAATGAACATTAAATGAAATGATAAATTTGGAAAGGAGTGTTTTTTTTTTTTAAGGAAGGAAGCGTTCCAGGCATTCATGGTAACTCCCCGGCATTTGCCATTTATGAGTGAGGAAAACCTGGAAAACACCTCATTCAGGGAGGACGGTCCTGGCGGGATTCGAACCCCAGACCTTCACCAGTCCGCGCCTTAACGACCTCGGCCACCCTTGGCGTTATAAAGATAGCACAGCTCCAGAGCAAAGAAAAAAGTACTTTAGCAAAGAGATCTAATTTATATTATCACGGCTAAGGCTGTGACTTGGGGGTGAGTAGTGGTGAGAGGTCAGATGGAAAAGATTTAACTCGTTTAGCTATATCTATTTATTGATACCATGCCTCTACTTGGCTTACATCAGACATCTGAAGGTATTTTGACAAATGTAAGATATTCTTACTTTTATTAATAAATGGACCCGCCTTATTCATGGGAATATGTCGAACGTTACGGCAAAGACGGGCAGAATTATACCATCATCCCAGACGTCAAGCAAGCTGAGCTGGGAGAAGACGACGCTCAAGTGAGCTCGCAGCTGTTTATATAGAACTATAATTGCCTAGGGAGATCTCGACATTATAACGTCGATTTTACAAATATGGTGTGCCACCGTCCTAGGTTTAAATTATACCAACCATGTGTAGTAGACGTTCCAGAACCTTCCCAGTGACGCATGGCAGTCCTAGGTTCACCATGTTCTCATCGGTACTAGGCTGACGCTGATGTCATGGTAAAATCCTTGGGGGCTGTCATAGGAAGTGATTAACAGATATTTTTTAATATCTCTGTGCTTTCTGAACCAACAATGTTAATTTAAGTTGAAGAATATTTAACCAAATGAAATAAAATGCTCCCCAATAAAAAAAATATAGTAATTTAGTAATCTATGATGCTCCTCAAAAATATGTGAGACAATATGCTCTTACATGCCACAGTTCAAAGGTTATGAGATGCCAGAAATAAGTTACTTAAGTCAATTACTGTATTTTATATATGTTAAGATTCTGTATATATATTATTAAAACAGAAATAAATACATTCAAAGTATATAGATAGAAGCACTTGAATGTCTAGCCTTTCATAATTAAAATAAGCAAAACAAAATGCAATTTGGTGCAAAACATTTACAAAATATTAATTCAAGGAATAAGGAAAAGACCAGGGAAAGGAAGAGCAGTACAAACAGAAATCGCTGGCAAAACATACGCACGCTAAGCAGCAGCTGTAGATGTACTGAAACACAAAACTCATTACCTATCACTGGTGGCATACTACTGCCTTAAATTCGATGAGAGGAGGATGAGACATTTGCTACCACAAAAGGACCGCAAAAGCTGTACGTCGGATCCTTTGACATGACATGTGATGCGTTAGCGAAGCCTCTGTGAGCTGTAGAAGCAGCTTAACGGAGGGAATGGAATGAGCATTCGTGATATGCTGCTAGGTCGAACTGGGCTGACACGATGTAACATACAGCTTGTATGAATGTCTGGGCACTCAAAAATTTAGCAACACTCTGCACTCCTACAATAAAATAACTGACATGCTCTGTAAGTCTACGATATAAAGTACACAAAAGAAAATAATGCCCCGAGACAATGAACATAAAAACTGAAAACAAAAACAAAGAAAAGAAACCGTCTTCACTATTCGGTTAGTAAACACATTACTTAAGGTTAACCGCATTCGCCATTTTGTACAATTATATTATTGGCTTGTTTAGTGTAAACAAGCAATAGAAATGGTACTATTTGCATGTAACATCAAACGCAAACCAATCGCACAAACACACATGCACACGACGTCCCAGAATCGCAATATTCGCATTGCCGAATAGGCTACATAATTATTCAGTCAATGAACGGTTAGTACTTCAGTATCTATTAAATATATAGTGTGTCCCGTTTACCTTGCTCACCCAAAATAACTTTTCTGATGCGTCAAACGAAAAATTGTTTGAAACAAAGTTTTCAACATCATGTGTCAGTTCTTGCTAAGGGGACACTTTTTCATCATGTACAATTTATTCAAGAATATATTTACCCTCTCCAAGAGCTATTCAAAAATGTATCAAACTTTACATTGTCAAAAAAAAAACCATTAGATGTGCAAACGGTAAGGAGTGTACAGTTATTGAATAAATCGAACTGTTTAATGCCGTGGTTGTACAAATTACTTACCCAGTGTAGTGTAGTAATAGAGATATTTTACATATAATTTCGCCAATACAGTGCCCTGATAGGGAGGTGAGGGATGGATAACCCATCTCCTTCACCCCTCAAATTGTCGTTGCCTAAGCTTACATACCAGTCAGTATTCTATCAAAGTTTTTTTTCTTTTGTTTATTTACGGACGCTTTTTAACATCTCAGGTTCAGCGTCTCATTCAACTCAGGGCGTGAAACGGCCGATAAATTTTGCTTAGAGGTTTCTTTTTTCAAGTTTGAGGTTCTTTATTGTGCCGTAAAGGACCCACTGCTTTACTTCCCTTCCGGGGGAAGCCACACTTAGGATTTTTAGGCCCGAAAAAATCCATCAGTCCTGGCCGGGATCGAACCCGCGATCTTGGGTTTAGGAGGCAAATATGGTTACCACTACATCGCACCAGAACTGACTTTCTATCAAAGTAAGTTAGTACTGCATTGAGCGATTTGTGACTACAATTTTGCTTGTGTAAAGATGTTCACGCATGATAAAAAAAGTAGAAACACTACCTGATTCTACCTAGAATGTAAATGGCAGATAATTATTTATTCCGTTTCATTATTGAAGAGGTTAGATGATTTAGTTAAATACACTGAAGCGCTATTAAACACAAAAGCCATGCACTTATCATGCTTTCGTAACAAAAATGATACAGTATGACACTTTTGTGAATAGCTTTTGGAGAAGGTTAATTGTATTATTAAAAATGTACATTGTGTCATTTAAAAAACTGAGTTCCATCCCGTATCTCCTACATTAATGGAGATACAAAAAGTCTTACCCTCAGCTAGGACCCTCCCATGATGTTAAAAAACTTTTATGTGAAACAATTTTTCATTTGACGCATCAGAAAAATGTTTTGGGTGAGCAAGATAAGTTGATTTGATTTGTTTTACTTACGGACGCTCTTTAACATCAGGTCATCAGCGTCCCATTCAACTCAGAGCGTGAAACGGCAAACAAATTTTGCTCAGAGGCCTCTTCATTTAGGCTTGAGGTTCTTTTTCGTGCCGTAAATGTACATGGGACCCTCGGCTTTACTTCCCTTCTGAAGGAAGCCATAGGATTTTTACGGCCTACACCTCAGGATTTAGGGATTTTAAGTCAGCACTGCTTTGTAGGAAGAACCTTATTGTCACAAAAATGTGCATAGGTAATGTAAACAGATACACAAACGCACTATTCAGAAGGAGATCTTCGAAAACTTGTAGAAGGTAACACATCAATGGTAGGCCACCCAAATTAAAGCAACATAAAGCACGGGGTTGTTTTTCTCACCCGCAGTACCATACTCTGCCCTTGGATTTCGTACCAAGGCTTCTCACACATTAAAAATACACAACCATGCGGATATCGCCATGCACCCAATGACGCGAAAACATTAAAACACAACGAAAACAACACTGAGCTTAGGGGGAAAATATGGACCTAACAAAAGTAAACACAATGTGCGGTCTAGAGTTAAATATTACTTACTTGCAAACAAAAGCGCCCTCAAATCTCAGCTAGGGGCACTTTAAAAGAAGAAAAGGCAACACGTAAATGCAAGAAACCCACACTAAGAGCAGTACTTAAGGGAGCAACTCATACCTTAGGTAAACATGTGGTTTTAAGCAACTATTGCTAACTTAAAACATAAGCTGCATAAGAAGAAATAGCTCGGTTACGTAAATACACCGTCCAGCACAATAAAAGTTACAAATGCTATGAACGTACACTAAAAGCAATAAAAGAAAAGAAAATTCATATTTATAACAGCAATGAATAACGAACAGGTTGGCAGTAAATTCAGATTCATATCAGGTGTTTATATCAATACACGTCTACAAAGAATTAAAGAAGGATGGCAAAATGCACATAAAAATTATCCGAAACTAATGTAATGCAGAGAATGCTGATACAGTGTAAAGAAAAAGCTATGACGGCCTTAAAACCAAAAATGTGTCGTTACGAAAAATTAATGATAAAAATTTAAATCCCATTCAGTTCGATTTGTATGGTTCAAAATACGTCAAGTGAAAACAGGGGTTAACTTCTGCGGAATAAAAGCCGATAGATAGGGAAAAGTAAGTGAAACTTGTAGCAGCGCTGCAAATTACTTTAACATTGTTACAGAACCAACTCTTAAAAAATAATAGCGAAAAGCTAGCAGTTCAGATTACATTTAAAAATATGGCACGAAATAGTCATGAAAATGAAAGAAAGTAAAAGAATAAGAAGCATTTGGCAACAGAAGAATACTTCTAGCATTGGCAACTGTATTTTCAAGCGCTTTGAGTCGTGACCTCTGCCGAAACCTGAGTGAAAATGATAAATGACTGACAATAAAGTAACTAAGTAAACAGCGCATAACAAATGAAAATGATTAGTATATGCATTAGGTACACGAAGCCCACAAAGACCGAAAAGTGAAGATATGAATCAGGGTGTGCAACAAAACGAAATTAATTGACAAAAAGGAATAGCAGGAAACATTGTGCGAATTTTATAAAACATGTAATGACTGGCGAACCTAGATGAAATGCTCAAAAGTAATTCTGAAAGGAAGCAAAGCAAGTTAATAAGACTCAGATCGAAACTAAACAGAGAAAAAGGTGTTTCCACCAAATGTCAAGTACAAAAACTAAGAGGCGAAACGGAAAAGTTAGGCATCGAAAATATATACCGATTCAATAATGTTTAAACATGACTCAGAAAGTTAAAGCCACGAAAGCGACCAAAAACACAAATCTAAATCCAGTTTAAGGAATTTTAGCATAAGGTTAGATAATAGAGGCAAGCAAAAATTACACACATTGTAAATGAAATAACTCAAGGAGGGGGGTCGTGAAAGATCTGAAGTTGGTACTTAGCAGATTAGTACTCACCGAGGCACCTCTTATACCATTCTGCATTTTTAAACGTTTTCTCAGATTATTTCTCAAAAATAGGTGTCCTTGAATAATTTTATGCTGACTCTATAAATGATTCCATTTTCATCCGTTTTAAACAAAATATGAAGTTAAGTTTTAAAGACTTTAATTAATTTAAGAAAAAATGTCCTAATATTTTCCACAAGGTCTTTCTGCTATAAGTGCATTTTCAAAATATATAAGTACTATTTTCAGTAATACGACGGGCGTTGATAATTTTTTGATAATTTAATTGAGGTTAACGAATGTCTGAACGCTCATTAAATTGCCTAAGAAAAAGTTTGAGCAAGAGGGAAAGTCTGTAAGATAATTGCTATGTGATAACGATGCCATTTTTTGTACTTTTATTATCTTTGAATACTATGCAGTCGAATGAATAAATACTTCTATATACTCATTATAAAGTTTTTCTTGAATTAGCTTTGCAGTCATAAGTTTTACAACAGCTTATTTGTAACTTCGCCATTCTTTTTCTTCATATTATAACACCAGTCCCATATTTACTTGCGATTACTCATCGCTCGTTGCTTGTTCAAGCTCGTAATTTTGTTTGGCGCAAAACTCTGAAAATTTATTCCATAGCATTCTTTTCTTTCTTTTTGCATTATATGCGTTAGATCTTGTACCGCTTCTTTTATATTTGGCGTTCTCAGATCACCAAATTTCGCCATTCTTATAGTTTGTACGAACCGCCAATAGTGCACAGGAAAATGCATGAGAATAAACTTTCTAGATCCCTTGTCGAATCCAATCAGATTGTAGAAATATAAAAATGAACATAAAACAAAAGAAAAAATATCAGTAATTAGTTCTTGAGTACATGCTTCAAAGCAATTGATTGTTCTGTTCTGATTGGTGAATATGGTATCAATAAGATCGTACATTGCTTGAAGGATTCACGTGCAATTATCACAAGTAATATCACGAGAGAGACTGAGATTGCCGATAAATTTATTGACTACATCGTGAATTTATCTGGAAAGCTCATAACCGCGAGTGATATTTACTAGACTTTTTCACGAATAAAATAAGAATTTAAATATAATGCCCGTAAACTTGGTTTATAATATTGGAATAATTGTAGATTTTATTACGAATATAAAAAACGTTTCAAATCATGAAGTAACATACGAGTATCGATTGTCTGTAATACCAATAGCAAAGAGGCAAATAGGGGTTTGAGAATATTTCATGGATAGAATGTGTCCTATTATCATCATGAATAAAATAATAATGAAAGTAATATACATTTAAAATTCGTGCACAGAATATTAACAACTGTGCAAAATGTTATATTTAGGAATACCTTATATTCAGAACCGTGAGATTGAAATAGACGAAAGTCACATTTACAATCGCTACCATTCGATTTATTAATACCAACTGAGATAACATTTTACCATTCTGAACAACGTGTTTATTAAGACGTATGGTTTCTTGGGCTGATGTTGTTACATAATTTACAAATTGAGATCAAACTGTTGGCTGATTACACATAAACAATTGTTTGAGTGAATGCACATTAAATTAGTTAAATTTACAATCACTGAAAACACACAAAAGTGGTCAGTGATGCGTGCTCAGGAATTATATAGTGGAGTTGTAGAGTTGGTTACACCTACCACAAGACAAATGCACGTCGCATGATGAAACGGATTTGATAATTTATTTTTCGATAATTTCACTCCGAAATCAGGCTGTGGTTCGCCAAAATTCAAACTTTTTTTTTTCGTCTCAATGGTCGATTTTAAGATGACGTCACATGAGTGAAATAGTCGATAATTTCCCGACTACTATGTAACAAATCTCAAAGCAAACATTGTTTCATTAATTTTGACCATGCTCTTTTTAGCTTCCTTGCAGTTCTTTTGTGTTTTTTGTTCAACATGCAACAATGGGCAGTCATCATAATGTCATTCCATCATCCCTACACCTTCTACACTCGTTCATATCCCGGTGAAATCGGCCGCCTTGCTCTTAACTATAATGATTTAACCGGAATTGTGTACATGGGAGTGTAGGGAGTCAACTTTAACATTCATTTTACAACCTAAGCTAATGAAATCTCATAATTGTTTCAATAAATTCCATGTAATTTGGATTGTTTTATTCCATAGAAAATTTTAATTAACAGATTTGAAGACGGTCAATGCGTTTTCTCTCTCTCTCTCTCTCTCTCTCTCTCTCTCTCTCTCTCGTTCTTTATTTTATCAAAATCTTTGTTCTTCAATTTGTGGATGAGGAGAAAAAAATTCCAACTTTCAATTCTTCATGCATGATGAAGGAAATGTTCACATAAAGATCCCCGAAGAATGGCCCCGTTATTGCAGAGTCCTTATGAGCAACTTCATCAAGCGAAATTTGACATGTATAGGTGGGAATAACAGGAAGAGACTTACAGGTTATTCATGCAGGAGTTTTTGTCTCAGGCACAAAATGTGTCCGCTCTGGCCATTCCAGCGCCTTTGCCAGACATGTGACATAGAAAGCAAGGCATTTTCGTATACCTTGCTTATTGTCCTAACTTGAAATCACCACATGTGTGTTCCTCACGCTGAATACTTGCTAAGATACTTTCATATTTTCGAATATCTGAGCTGAATATGCTCTAAGGAATAGACCCATACACCTTCCCATTATGCAATAACGCACTCTTGAATGAGTCAATAAAACGTTGGCACTGTCTACAATCATATTCATTTCCACAGGGTGCATTAACTCGTTATTGCAGTAAACCAAGGGAGCTTGCTGTGATAACAAAGAAACTAATTCTTTTTCTTTGTGTCTATATGATTAAAAATGAGTTCCTAGTGTCAGGAGGTTCCTACGTTTAAACTGAAAGTAGTTCTGCATGTTCCTTGGGCAAATTCACGTCTCGTACTAGATCATTGTGTTCACTTTGAGAGAACCATTGTGGAGCAAAGTTTTCAGTCTTGTAGAGAGCATTACTGTCTTCGGAAATTTCATTTTAATATCATCTTCTGCTGTGTTCTCTAAATCAGCTGGAGGAAGAGAAAGCAATACCTCTGCAAGTACAAGAATACACCCCTGAACATTTCACTAAATAGAAATAACGATCATTAATGTGGTATTTTAACTTTCTCCACACCATAGGTACTACATACGACATGCAAATTTACTTCCCTTTTGTCCACACATTTAATCTCTCAACACAATAGGGACGCACTTTCTTTGGGACGCATGCTTCATTCTGATCTCCAATCTCCAAATAAGCATAGTAAGCTTTCTTCACAGAGTCCGTTATGTTCGTTCTTTGCTTAAGCGCTGCATAATTCCCACAACCGTTACAGGAAACAAGGCATTGTTCTCACACTCCCGTGTAAAGTACAAATAAAACTGCAATCACAAGAGAAGTAAAGTGAGAACAGCGCTGAGAACGCTAGAGCCTATGATTCACACCAGTTCCAAGGTCAGACATAGAACTGCAGCAGCAGCAGCAGTTGTGCCAACCTAAAGGCTTATAGATCTTAAAAATAGTCGCTACCTACAACCACAAATGTTTGAGGTAAACTTACTTCAATTGTGAAAAAAACTGTACATGATAGGGGGAAACAGAACAGTTCAGAAATTAGCATAAAAGTTAACAGCACGCAATAGTCTTCAATTTTCTGATAGTGTTTAACGCCCGTTTTAACTACCGAGGCGGTGAACACTGATGATACATGAAACAGTAAATTGGTAAAGGATAAAGAAGGAAGAGTTCCAGGCTTAAGTTTAGGGTACCTCCCCCGCATTTGCCATTATGAGGACTGAGGAAAACCTGGAAAAAAAAAACTCAATCGGGGAGGACGGTCCTGGTGGGATTTGAACCCCAAACCTCCCGTTCACGAGTCCACGTCTTAACGACCTCGGCCACCTGTGACGGTTTTGAATCACCTGATATCATCCAGACTGGTGTTATCTGATCCGCTCTGAAGTAGTGTGTGTTACAGCTACAAAGTAAAGTTGGAATGTTTAGCTAAGAGCAGTAATTTATATGCTGTTACAAGCACACCCGAAATCCATGTGGGTCCAGAGGGTTCTTCACTTATGTAATCATCCATATTACAGAACAAGATGCAAGTACACAATTTCCTCACATGTGCGCAAACAGACATTCATCTCAGGAAGGAGTTACATCAACAGAAGCCACAGTTCCTTTGAAAGTCCACAAATAAACATGGAATGCTTCTAAGTTTTATAAAACTACATTGTTTATGTTAACTATAATTTTGTACATTTATATTCTAAATAATATGTGACAATATTAATATATGAAAAGGATAGTTGGATGTTTTTGTTTTGTTTTATCCAGAAATGCCAAACAATACTTAGAGCACTCAACCCTCTTGGGTATATTGTTTTGAAACTAATTCAAAACTTGTAGAGCCCATAAAATGCAAAAAGATAAAAGTTACGACCATCAACTAATATAGTAAAAAATCTACTCATTCATGACAGGGTCTATTGCAGAAATCTTTCAATTCACTTTCTTTACCTTACTTACTCTTTGAGTAGTTTATTTAATTTTTTAACTTGAACATTTTTAACGGACTACTATAGATATAATGGTCTATTAAAATGAAATTATAGAAATGCTAATGACCTCGGAGTTCGTAAGCGCATTTATCTTCAGAACGATAAAGACAAAACCTTACAGTAAAATTATTTCAACCAGAAACCGATTTTGGGATAGACCGTCTAAAGTTGTTGAACATTAAGTATAAGCTTACAGCATTAAAGATAAAATTGATATAAAAATTGTAAATTGATAACAGTTCTTTTCTGCTACAGTAAAATAAAAAAGAGCTAATGAAAAATTATCTATTAGGTATTTTTCTGCTCAAGTTATAAACATGTAAAGAATGTGGCCTTTTGGAAATGTTCCATCACTGCGCATAACAACACAGATAAACAATCTTAATTAAAAAAAAACCGCTTATATGTAGCATAAGTTTTGCTGGAATAAAAACCAATGCAAGTGTCTATATATCAAAAATAATATTCTAATATTCCTGCTTTATGGGATGAGAGATTATGTTTCACTGACTCTACTCAACGCTCTAATGTCCATCAAGCAATATCTGACTCAATCTTTCACTTCGACTTTTTGTACTAAGCCAGTGTTGCTCACAGGAGACAATTGACACTCGGGGCAAATGTACGGAGCGAGGGCAGAGTAGGGTGCATGACGTAACCGAGCTAGTGTACAAGATCGAATTACAGTCAAGTGGTAGCTGCAGGTGCAGTATATACTCGTACAGCATACATTAACACTGCCGAAACGTTTGATAGGAAGTGTAACCCCAGAGATAGAGAGGAAATAGAAATACTTATTTTATTAAATTTGAACGATCGACATGCGTGGTTTTACCAACACTACGTGCAGTGGGATTATATAATAAACATTCAAGTACGGGTGATTTAATTGTAGGAAATTATCGTGCAAAATTGTTGCGAACCTCAAAAAGTAATTTGTCAAGAAAGTTAAGTTCTATTATGGGAATGAAAATGCCTTTTTGACTGTTGTTTTAACGAATAATAATATACTTCAGTTGAGCCTTTATGGATCATTTTGCAATTTTTAATTGTAGGACGATAATGATTAAACAAGCGCGAGTGGTTTGAGGGCGAGTTAGAAACTTTCGAGAGCTAGTCATTCAGCATTTGCCCTTCATCATAGAGTGTTTACATAGCTGCAGAGTGCACGTGTTCTACTGAAACTGGTAAATAATTAAATTAGACACACAGGCTGCATTGAGAAACTTCCATTTTAGGAATTCTGAAGGAATGAAGTTATTGCAACAGTGCTAGTGAAAATTTTACTTATTTTTTAGCTAATTTATTTATTTTTTAGCAAATTCTGAAATAAGGTAAGCTATTGTTCTTATACCAATAGAAATATTTTTTACTAATCTAATCAAATCTGCATCGATTGTACCTACTAGGCACCGAAAATACAAAAAACAATATATGTCACTTTCTCTCTCTATCTATGGGGTAAGAGAGAGTGAGTGAGTGAGTGAGTGAGTGAGTGAGTGAGTGTGTGAGTGTGTGTGTGTGTGTGTGTGTGTGTGTGTGTGTGTGTGTGTGTGTGTGTGTGTGTTTACGCTCTGGCGGTCGCTTTTGGTTTTTCTCATCGAAACTCGACACATAGCCATCAATTAGCAAATGATTCGTCTAGTTAGTTAACCAATAAAATTGGACCATTAGGGGAGGGGAAATTAACCTACAGCGAAAATTTAAAAAGAAAATAAAATAAAAATCGCTCTAGTGGCTGCAATTTTTAATGTATCTCAACGAAACTCAGTAAATTTCTTTAAAATAAATATTTTATTTTTTTTCGATAATCATGGCAATCGGGCCACTAGTAGTGGGGTATTTTCGGGGTAAAGCAACTTTTAAAATTCGCCCTTAGCGGCTGCAATTTTAAACGTTTTTAAAGGAAACTCGGTATATGCCATTGAGATAAAGTAGGAAAATTAGTTTTCGAAAATCGGTGAAATCAAATTATTAGGAGGGAGGTTACCTAAACCCAAAATTTAAAAATCGCTCTAGTGGCATTAATATATAATTTTTTGCAACGGAACACCAAATATGGAATTTAACTAGAATAAGAAAAATCGTTTCTGAAAATGAGGTAAATCGGGCCATTAGGAGCGCAGGGGTTACCGGAAAACTTTAAAAATCGCTCTAGCAGTACCAATAATTGCATTTTCACAAAATATAAAAAAAAAAAAAATAAATAAATAAATAAAAATAAACTCGGGTTATACCATTTAAATCAAATAAGAAAGATAGTTTTAGAAAATTATCAGAGTATTGGAGGTGGACGTATAGCTAAAAAACTTTTGGGTGCTAAGCCTAAATTTAAAAATCGCTCTAACGGCCGCAATTTTAATTCTGTTTATAAGCAACTCGATATACGCAATTGAAATAAATTAAGAAAATGGTTTCTGAAAATCAGTGAAATTTGACTATTAGCAGGTATGGGGTTTACCCAAAATTTAAAAATCCCTCCAGCGGCATCAATGTTTGTTTCTTCGCAAGGAAGCTCGGTATATAACATATAAATTAAATAATAAAAACATAGTTTCTGAAAATTAGGGAAATTGGGTTATGAGTGTGGGTGTGCCCGAAACCCAAATTTTAAAAATCGTTCTAACAACATAACAATTTGTGTTTTTCAAAACAAAACTGGACATACACCATTTAAACCAAGTAAGACCAAAAGTTTCTAAAAATCAGTGAAATTGGATTATGCATAGTTGGAGGCTTCCTGAAACTAAAAATTTAAATATTACTCTAGCGAGCACCATTTACTTTTTCGCAACAAAATTCCGCATATACTATGTAAATAAAATAAGAAAAACAGTTCCTTAAAATAATGGAAATCGGGCTTAGGTATGGGGATATACCTGAAACCAAAAATTTTAAAATCGCTCTAGCAGCACCAATATTTATTTCTTCACAACAAAATTCAGTGTAGCATTTAAATAAGAAAAGTAGTTTCTGAAAGTTATGGAAATTGGACTATTAGGAGTAAAGGTAAACTTGAAAACCGAATATTAAAAATGGCTCTTGTAATTTTCTCTACATTGTTTTAAAATAAAATGAGAAATTAATTCAGCAAATGTAACGTATTTATAAGGTTGATTATGTGTTATATTTAACAAAAGCATCGTCGTGAAGGTAACAAATTTGAAATATTAATACATGTATTTGGAATATATTTGTATGTAAGAGCGCTATACAATAACTTTCAGGAAACTTTTCCGTTATATGTTTTTAATACAATAACATTTAAATTAAATTTAAAAGTCGCTGAAAATCTATTAAAACTTTCGATTGTTTATTGCAAATTGTGTATATTTGCTTATAAAATTGTATTTTTTTAATATTAACATGCTTTTGTTTTATTTAAACATTTGAATATCATCTTAAATACTAATGTGACTCGAAACTTTACTTCTCTCTATTTTAGTGAATGAAGGGAAAGTTCACAAATGTGGTTATACTTAAAAATGTTTAAATCTACCTCCACGATATAGCCTTATCTATCAGTAGTCATGCATTTTATTTAATTAACAGTATACCATTCATTTAAATAACAATAATTTTCAATAGTTCTAATTTTGTCTCCCTAATACTACACAGTAAAGCCACAACTTATTTCATTTTATTAATTAATAAGGCCTGATTTAGATTTTATATTTATTTTTATTAAAAGTTATTCAACTCGTGAGGAATTCGCTTAGTTTACGCAGCTTCAGCGCGACGGACATTTTATTCCATGAGGATGCACATCCTCAACATTACGAAAGAGATTCCAGATACACTTCCCATGAAAATGATAATACATATATTTTCTGTGCCCTTAAGGAAGTTATAGTCTTGGGACTTTGGATTTTGGGACTGATTTTGGAAAAGATTAAGTTTGCTTGGTATTATGTGTATATGTGGACAAGTGTTTTCTGTTATAAAATATGTAAAACCAGTTCACAGATCACAGTAAAGCAATGATTCGGCTGCAATTGGGTATATTAATATCTCGTTTATGAGCATAAACACATAATATACCTGTAATTATTAGTTTACCTATGTTCCAAAGAAAGTTTTATCTTATATCAATACAGAATCATTACGTTTATTTACATTCATATTTTGCTAAAAGGACGAACACGTGTTCATTTAATATATTAACTTCATTACCTATATGCATTAGAGTAATTAATGTGAAAATTAAATAAGTTTGTGATCTTCGAAGCGTATATTCAAATACAGAACATGCTCACACGCCCCGAGCGAGGCTTCAGGGCAGCTCTCGTGAATACCACTCTGCGCAGATATTTCTTTCTTGGATATGGGTCAAATTTCTATATAGAATACTGAAATATAAACCGTAGTGTTGAGTCATATTATACGATAATACTGAAGCAAACAAAACTGATATACTAATGGACATGTGTACTATCCTCGATCAATGTTTGAAGGCGGTCACATCGGCATTTGACCACATTCAGTGAGATTTTTCGGTGTATCGACAATGATCAAAGTTAAATAAGGTAGTTGATTATGGTCAACATTAAGCAGGTACTGGACCGTTCAACACCATTGATTGCGGTCAAGTTACACAAAATGGCTGTCCCTTTCAATTTTCTTGAAAATATTGAGAACGAAATAATATTCCGGATTACTTAAATCGAAACCAACATCAAAATCAGATCATTGTGGAAAGAGTGACCTTTTAAAAGAGTATGGGGACAGGAAATTAGGAGAAAGATTCCTATTATCAAAGGATACAGGGTAGTGTCTAGCTAATGAAATGACTGAGAGGTTAGAGTTTCCTGCTAACCGCAATCACCTATTTCACTCACGAATTGAATTTTACACTTCATGACTCACGCTGTTTTAAAACAATTAGTGATTTACTTATTTACTAATTTGGTAATTAGAGCTCGCCTGGTATCGTGTAAAATTCATGGTTAAATCATCCAATGCCTCCTCGTTTTCCTTTAAAGTAACAATAGTAGCAGTAGTAGTAGGAGTACTAATATTAGTGGTACTAATAGTACTAGTAGTACTAGTAATAGCAGCAGCAGTAGTAGTAGTAGTAGTAGTAGTAGTAATAGTAATAGTAGTAGTAGCAGTAATAGTAGTAGTAGCAGTAATAGTAGTAGTAGTAGTAATAGTAGTAGTAGTAGTAGTAGTAATAGTAGTAGTAGTAATAGTAATGGTAGTAATAGTAGTAGTAGTAATAGTAGTAATGGTAGTAATAGTAGTAGTAATGGTAGTAATAGTAATAGTAGTAATAGTAGTAGAAGTAATAGTAATAGTAGCAGTAATAGTAGCAGTAATAGTACTAGTAGTAATAGTAATAGTAGCAGTAATAGTAGTAGTAATAGTAATAGTAGTAGTAATAGTAGTAGTAATAGTAATAATAGTAATAGTAGTAGTAGTAATAGTAGTAGTAGTAATAGTAGTAGTAGTAATAGTAGTAGTAGTAATAGTAGTATTAGTAGTAATAGTAGTAGTAGTAGTAGTAGTAGTAATAGTAGTAGTAGTAATAGTAGTAGTAGTAATAGTAGTAGTAGTAATAGCAGCAGTAATAGTAGTAGTAATAGTAATAGTAGCAGTAGTAGTAATAGTAGTAGTAATAGTAGTAGTAATAGTAGTAATGATAGTAGTAGTAATAGTACTAGTAGTAATAGTAGTAGTAATAGTAGTAGTAGTAGTAGTAGTAGTAGTAGTAGTAATAGTAGTAGTAGTAGTAGTAGTAGTAGTAATAGTAGTAGTAATAGTAGTAGTAATAGTAGTAATGATAGTAGTAGTAATAGTACTAGTAGTAATAGTAGTAGTAGTAGTAGTAGTAGTAGTAGTAGTAGTAGTAGTAGTAATAGTAGTAGTAGTAGTAGTAGTAGTAGTAATAGTAGTAGTAGTAATAGTAGTAGTAGTAATAGTAGTAGTAGTAGTAGTAGTAATAGTAGTAGTAGTAATAGTAGTAGTAGTAATAGTAGTAGTAGTAGTAGTAATAGTAGTAGTAATAGTAGTAGTAGTAATAGTAGTAGTAGTAATAGTAGTAGTAGTAATAGTAGTAAAGGGGGTAATTAAGAAGTTTTAAAAATTCTCACACTTTTTGCGCCACCCCCAGACCCCCTATAGTAATTCGAGTTCTGTATTCTAACAAGGAACTTGCTTCCTATAAGGGAATCACCCGTATTAAAATATGGTTGTATACCGAATAGTTGGTATCTGCTTCTCTCCAAGTTCCTTTAAAGAACATAAATCAGTCCTTTTACTTTCCAGTGTATTGGAATATGAGAAGCCAGTTCCAACAGAACGTCTATCTCATGCTGAGAAATAACTAAAAACCTTTATTTGTTTTCCATTTTCGTTTGCCTACATATGGTAATGAAACACAAAACAAAAACAAAGCGATATAGACAAGGAGATTGTAATTGCACTACAACCTCTTTTGCTATAGAGTTAGATGCTTTCCTTTGAGTAATTATCGTAGAATCGTGATCATTCAGCAACCTAGAACCAGGTCAACTCATGGCGGTTCGTTGAACAAGAACTAACTATGATGCACCGCAACTACATATCACCGCGGTCAAAGTTTGACCATATTTTAGTAACCCTCGATCAGCACGGATTTGATCGAGAATGTGCACAGGGACGTTAATAATGGTCACTACAGTTCTATTTATATTCGCTATTAAATAAGCATTTCGCTATCTCTTTAAGGACCAGATAAAAATATTGAATGGAAAAATAGATCAGAATCAGCCTGCACCTTGTAGTTTTAGTAAACTAATAAAAACCTAATGAGGCAATAATCTTTTACTGTAATTGCTACATAATTTAAATTAGTACATAATATTATTTAACTTTAAACATGCCCGAAGATGCGCTTCTTGTTCCCCGTATGCTAACTAGCGTGGATAAATGTCCTGAAGTGGAAGATACTTTTGGTACTTGAGCATTGTTCATTGCCCAAACCCCAAAGAGGCATCTTGGGAGGAAGGGATTTTGTGACGAAGACATGGGGTGATGGAGTCCCTAACATTTTCCAGATAGAACTCCCCGATCTGTGTTGTTCGTGTGCCTTCCATTCCAGACAAGCGCTGGGGCAGAATTTATTCCACAGCGCAAGTTATAATAACACCTCGCCCTGGCAATTTTGACCTTGCAACAGAACCAGCAGAATGAAATAATACGAAATGAAAGAGCAGAAAATTCGTGGAATGTAAATATTTATCCAGCATTCGCCTAAGTGACCAAAAAACCACCAAAAAAGCCAAAGACACCACGCTCGGTTTGCTAACTGGTTGGTACAAATATAAGTTACATTATGCAAAAACCCCTTTATCTTTATAGCAATGTTTTCCTATTGTATTTCAGCATACCTAAAGCCTCATTTTTTGTTCAGCATGTTGGCAACATGAAGTAGTTCACTTTTTAAAAATCTAAATAGCATATTTACTAGAAATATTTTGGGAAAAATTGTATAATTCCTAGAAGTCATATTTAATGTTTGCCAAATGAATAAGGAATGCCTACATATATCCAATATTTATCCCTGGGACTGAACAACAAAAGGAGAAAAATCAGTCATGCAGGAATGCGTAAACTATGCGAATTTCTCAGCAAGTAGAATAACTTTAAAAAAATAATATTAAATCCAAATTATGGCCTTATTAATTAATGAAATAACTGTATTATATTAACATAAACTCTAAAGCCAATTAATAAAATAAAAACTGGTATATAACACTATATTTAAGTTTTTTTTTAATCACTTGAAAATAGATATCTATAGTGAAATTATATCCTTTTCAGGGGACAAAATTACAATCCTTGCAATCTATAAGTATTACAAAAGAGAAACCACATTTTTAGAACTATTATTACTATTATATGTTATTATTTAAAAACAATTACAATGTACTAAGCAAAAATATGCACAAACAATCAACAATATACAATGGAAAGTTCCATTAATTTTCAGTGGCTTTGAAATTTAAGTTAAATTTTCTTGTAGTAAAACCATGTAACGAAAACTTTTTCTGATGGCTATTACAGAGCACTCTTATATACAACTATAATTCTCTCTCATTCTCTCTCATTCTCTCTCTCTCTCTCTCTCTCTCTCTCTCTCTCTCTCTCTCTGGCTCTCTTCAAAAGGGAAGTAAAGCCCTGGATCGTAGTACATTTACGGCACGTAAAAGAACCTCAAGCCTGAAAGCACAGGCCTAAGAGTAAAAATTGTCGGCCGTTTTATGCGCTGATTTGTATGGGACGCTAATGACCTGAGATGTTAAAGAGCGTCCGTAAATATACCAAATAAAAAAAATCAAATATAAAACATATGCTTGGTTATTACTGCAGTTTTATATTCTGAGTTCGTTTGTCCTTTTATTTTGAAACAATTGAGAGAAAATTACACGCTAGAGCGTTTTGTAAATTTCGGTATACCCTTACTCCTAGAGGTCCAATTTCCCTATTTTCAGACACTGTTTTTCTTATTTTGCTAAAATGTATACAACGATTTTCCTTGCGGAAAAAGCAAATTTTGGTGCCGCTAGAGTGTTTTTTAAATGTTGGGTTTCAAGTAAACCCCTACTCATAATAATCCGATTTCACTTATTTTCAGCAACTATTTTTGTTATTTTATTTCAATGGCATATACCGTGTTTAGTTGATAAAGGAAAAAAGTGCGACTGCTGGAGCTATTTTTATATATTTGCTTTAGATAAATTAACATCTCTAATAGTCCAATTTTTCTGATTTTTACACTCGATGAACCGTTCTCAATTGATAGTTATATGCCGAGTTTCCGAGTTAACGGAAACATATATGTATATATGCATATATAGTTGCGAGTATATATAAAAATTTCAATTTTATTTTTGGTGCCTAGTATCGATGGAGATGTGAAGAAATTTGTCAAAAATCCTCTCAGGGGTGCAACGCAATAGCTAAAAATGCTCCTCTACTAGTAATGGATCGAAGACTATTTAGAACTTGTGTCATCGTAACATACTAAGCCGAGATATAAAAATCTACACCAAGAAAAACGCCAGTTCATCTAAGTGTGTTAAAGATTTTGTACCCTTTTTAATTGCTATCTCAACGATCGAAACCCACAAATAGAATCAAAACCACCGAGTTAAACTTTAATGTAGCGGTTAAGACAAATAACCCGACATGTTATGCGATACCTATTAGGTTTGCACGAGTACCCTTGCCAAAGACTAATCTTGTTGTGGTTGGACTATGAGAGTATCGTGTGCAGTGAGTTTAGCTACCCTGCTCATCCTTTTCATGGCCAGTACAGCTGCTTGATGTCCATCCAATTTATCAGCACGGTACCTCTCCCATCTCGCTGCAAACTGATCCGTTTGAATCCCAAGCCAATCCCCTCATTTTTGAGAACAAAAAAGATTCGGAGATTACCTTCAGTCGCACCAATGCAATTAACGTTTCATAGGAATTTAAAGAGGCTAGAAGTGTGCTATTACATACGAAACTATAGTGCAAAAACAGACTAACTCAATAGGTATCTATTCATCATCATCATCATTATTATTGGGTATTTTAAAATATAAATATTAAATTTAATAATATTTACGATAAAATTATTTTTAAAATATTAGCCTACAATGAGCATATTGATGAACTTCAAAAAATATTGCAAATTAATTTATGATACCATTATTGTTATGTTGTGTTAAAAGCATTGTCGAAATTAGTCTATTTTTAGAAGCTAAATGAATTTAATTTCGTAATACAATTGTTGTCAGTCACGTTCAATGCTATTTTTCAAAAATGACTATTGCACGAATGTCTTCTGTTTCTTTGTTGTTAGTCACGTTCTGTTAAAGAAAAGTATCGTATATAACTCTTATTCAGAAGAAAATTAAAGGCATTATTAAGAAGCTTCCACTTTCAGTTTATTAAGAGCAACAGCAAGTTGTCAAAAGGAAAGGTTATTGAACGATTAGACAGTGGGTAAGCAATGATGTCAATTTTACCACAGATGCAAAATTGTATTTAAAAACTTGAAAATTGTAAAGCACTTACAACTTCAAAAAAATGGCAGCGCTCTGACATTATAAAGACTTGGAAATTTTAAATGTTCATGTTGTTTGTGTTTCAGAACAATGGAAAATATATGTGAAATTAAATTAAAATAAAACTTTATTATCATATATTTGTTTCAATGTGTTTATTCTTTTTAACTATGAGAACTTGCCCTAAACGTGTTAAAAATTAAATAAACTATCTTAAAATGTTAAAAAACTAATTAAGGGTTTATAACAATGCAAAAATCTGGGCTCTAGTCATGTCTAAGAACAAATGGCTCTTTCGGTCCCACAATAAACACCCTACAATTTTTATCTCTGGGGGTCTTGGAGTAAAAAGACAAGACAAATAAACACACATTAGAAGAACTGAAAAATAATACTCGTGAAGAAATTGCTTCCTTTTCTCAGAGGAAACTGCAGAAGGTGGCTAATTTCTGAAGTCGATAACAAAAATATGTGGAAAATTAAGGGAAGCAGTTCCAGCCTCTTATCGCTTGATAATGATGAGTAAATGTGCCTTTAAGTGTTAATAATAACTACGCAACAATTATAACTGGGGAATTTCTAACTACAGTTTACCGGCGTACCAGCTTGAACCGACCGAGCCGTCTTTACATATGGAGCGGTTCCACGAAGGAAAATCTTTCATTATAAGCAGATCTACAAAACCTTGAGTATGTAATAGGATTAATATTTCTATACCAAAATATTTCCTGGAATGTGCTTAAAGGAAAAGTTTGATGAACCGTGTGAATATACAGAGTGAATTAATGTTTATAGCCCTGCACGCCCCTAGTCAGGGTTACCACACTTTTCACGTATCTAAGAATAGAAAAAGTCTTGTTAGTATTACGCCGTTTCTATGATTACATCCTATAAACTTACTGCCCTTCCTCCTGTATGTACTTTTCCTACTTTTGATATCCCTTGTACTACTAAAGGGGCAGAGTAGTTTGAAATATATTTTAAAGATAATTTTTGTAAGTCACATCCATCATTCACTTAGTCATAAATGTCTTCATAAGAGTTCAAGCAGAAACTTGCTTTGAAAATCCGAAGTGCCAGGAAACAGCGAAAAGTAAGTTCTGTACTTTAAAAATTGTGAAGAAAAGATTAAGAGACTGTCAAATTTACGATAATGAGTTTTGAAATAATTTTAACTATATCAATAGGGCACTTACAAAAATACAATGTACCTCTTTGTATGTACTACGTAATCACCAATAGACGTCTGTACAAATGGGAAGAACCTTTTGTTAGCGCCTTTCATATAACCATGGTTTTAGCGAATTTCGAAGGAATCTAGAGCTAATGCATTTGTACTCGTGAAAATTTTTTGAAAATTTTCCTCAAATCTGCATCGATCCTACCTACTAGGCACCGAAATAGACAATGCGTGTATATATTGCGTGTGTGTCAACGTCCTAGCGGTCACAATTTTGTTTTTTCTCGACAAAACTCGGCATATAGTCATCAATTAACAAACGATTTGTCGATTTCGTTAACCAGCAAAATTGAGCTATTTGGTGTGGGGATCAACCAAAAGCGAAAATTCAAAAATCGCTCTAGCAGCCGCAATTTTTGTTTTTTCAACGAAAATTGTTTTATATCATTAAAATAAATTAATAAAAATAGTTTCTGAAAATCAGAGAAATCAGACTATTAGAAAGGGGGGTTACCTGAAACCCAAAATTTAAAACTTTCTATAGCGGTACCAATTATTGTTTTTTTTTTCGCAATAAAACTCTGTATATACTATTTAAATAAAATAAAAAACGTTTTCTGAAAATCAAGAAAATCGAGTCATTAGGGAGTAACAAATTGACTCGCCATATAAACTGTATTTGTAACGATGCATGTGTTTCATATTTAACAAAAGTATTATCGTAAAAGTAGGAATTGTGAAATATTAAAATAATATGTAAGTGAGAATTATATTTGTATGTGAGAGCGCTCTGTAATAACATTCAGAAAACGTTTGCATTACATGCTTTCATTACAATAAAATTTAAATTAAATTTCAAAGCCAATGAAAATAGATTAAACTTTTCATTGATCGTGTACATTTGCTTAGTACATTGTAATTGTTTTTAAATTAGTAACGGATTTTTAATTATATTGACACATATATAGTTCTTAAATACACAAGATTTCTTTCTGTTATTTCTCTCTATTTTAGTGAATGGAAATATGATACCAAGGGCTCAGTTCATAAACATGTTTACATTTTAAAATATTTACAAATACCCACACAATATAGCGTTATCTGTCAGTGGTAGTATATTTCATGTAATTAATAGTATACCGTTATATTTGTGGTTTAGTCTCAATAATAATAATAATAATAATAATAATAATAATAATTTCTCTTTTGTAATACTTTTAAATCGCAAGAATTCTATTTCTGTTCCGCGCTTAATTTAGAAAATAAGTAATTCCACTAAAGAAATTTATTTTCAAGTGATTTACAACCGATCTAGTTAAGTAATGTCATTTTGCCTTTATTAGAGCTTTAGAGTTTCACATGCACTGCCACCACAATGCCTTAGCTTATTTCATTAATTAATAAGGCCATAATTTGATTTTATATTCTCTTTTAAACTTCCTCTACTTGGTGAGAAATTCGCTTAGTTTACGCAGAACTTCTTTTATTTTATTTATTAAACGTATAAGAAAAAATAAAATTGATAAAAGGGGTTGCGCTTTTGGTGATTAAGAACTTCACTTATCTTGGCGATTGTAATGGCTTCTATTGCATGTAGTCTGACTCAGTACAGAATCAAACTTTGACTTTTAACTTATCTGCTGTTAACAATCTTATTCTGCAGACGCGTAAATATACACTGTGGATTTTGTATTATTTATTAGGAAATGTTTAAAAATATAAATATACACTATACAAGATGAAAACCAAGCAAGTTTACAACACCCCAGTTTGTTTTATTTTAATTCTGAGCAGCTAAATATCTCAAGCTTTGGCTACACTGTGAGTGCACATAAAATTTCAGCAAGCTTTATGATTGTAATGCGCGGTAATGGTGAAAGAACAGCGCTACATCATTCTTTTGTTTCATGCTTACTACCGTTGCCATAGCAATGGACATGCAAAATATTTCCGTAACTGCTTCGGTAGGTTTACTCTTTTCTGTTTTTCCCCTTTTACGGTTTACTCTCAGCTGTTGCTGGGCAGCGGTCGGCCTGTACTGTAGCGTGTGCTGACAGGGGACGTAAGTAATATAGGAAGCACTAAAAACGAATTCTGTGTGTTTCATGGACATAAAGCAGTCCCCAGAAAGTGACAAACTATTCTGAAGGCAAAGCTATTGGCCTCTTTGTGATGTTATGATATTTTGGGCTACCAACAACGCCTCGTTCTTTTATTTAACATGGAATAACTCACAATGCTATGCTATTTTGAAACGGTTGTGTTCTTCATTTTATTACCAGCATGCTCCGTTGCATAGTAATAAAACATGCTTTATAATTCTTATCTTAACTTTGCAATCATCTGCTTACATAAAAATACATTAAAATTACAGTAAGAATGGTTTGGGTGCTTGCTAATCTTCTATCTACACTGCTGTACTAACATATTCTGTTGTTCTAAAGTTTTTCCTCTAGAAACTAAGCTTTAGTTATACTAAATACGAGGTCGTTAAGGCGCGGATTCGTGAGCGAGAGGTCTGGGGTTCGAATCCCGCCAGGACCGTTCTCCCTGACCGAGGTTTTTTCCAGGTTTTCCTCAGTCCTCATAACTGGCAAATGCCGGAGAGATACACTAAACTTAGGCCTGGAATGTTTCCTTCCTTAAAAAAACCTTTAACAACTTATCATTTTATTTCATGTATCACCAGTGTTATATCGCCTGTGGTGCCACAGTAGTAAAAATGGCGTTAAACACCATTAAAAAAAAAAACACTTGCACATGAGTTACACTCTTAATGAGCCTGCTTTTCTTTTTTCTTCTTCTTAGTGAATTCCGAAGCTGTTGCGGTTGTATCCATGGAACGATTTTTGAAAATGTTCTTCACCTCTCCATCGATTCTACGTACTAGGGCATCGAAAATGACAATGAAAAAAGTGTATGTGCGTGTGTGTGTTTATGCTCGAGTGGTCAAAATTTTTGCTTATCTCA
Organism: Metallyticus violacea; assembly: GCA_030762175.1. NCBI lineage: Eukaryota > Metazoa > Arthropoda > Insecta > Mantodea > Metallyticidae > Metallyticus > Metallyticus violacea. The sequence goes on from CM060832.1 coordinate 38,691,856, forward strand.
ATGAAATTCAGCATATAAACCATCAATCAACAAACGATTCGTCGAGTTTGTTAGCCAGCAAAATTGGATCATTGAGGGTAAGGGTTAGCCTAGATCGAAAAATTTTAAGAAAAAATTCAAAATCGCTCTAGCGGCCATAATTTTTGTTTTTTCTCAACGAAATTTGGTATATTTCTTTAAAATAAATTTATAACAGTATTTTACATCTGTAACATTTACAGTTAGGTGCTAAAGAGTGACTGGACATAGTTTGGTAATAGACTCCAAACTTTAGTGTTTATGTTAAAACGTGTTTCAAAGCATTATACAATTAAAGACATTTCGATTATCGGTCATTCGATCAAAGGGGTTGCAACTACCAATTACAGTACATCTTGCGAGGGGTGGCGCAGCTGGTAACACTTAAGACTCGCATCCGAGAGGTTCCGGGTTCAATTCCCATAGGGCCGGCCATCCTGACTGAATTTTTTCGTAGCCTCTTCTAGTCATTTAAGGGAGGATGGATATTTACCCTCATTTGGTTCTCTTATAGGTGTCAGGGCGAGGTGTGAAAATGTCTTCCACTTTGAAAACGTTTCTGCCCCTAGTCTGGAATGAAAGTGTAGGATCTCTATCTGCATCGGGTTGCTCTGTTTGTAAATTTTTAGGGACCATATCTGCGTCCACGCAGTCAGTACCCGCAAATCCTGGCCGCTCGGTATCTGCCGCACCTCATCCCTTCCTCCCGGAGGTGGACCGATTGGAGGACGTAGGCACAAACGACTAGCCGTAGGTACATCTTAAGTACCGAAAGTATTCTCACCAGACCATGCATTCAGGCACCAATTATTGCAATGTTCGTGTTTTTATGAATAGTAGCAGGGCAGCATTATTGTAATGTTTAAGCACTTTAGTTAATGCTTACGTTTTCCTTGTTCATGACAGTGAGCAGCTTTAAATTTGCATTGTCATCAATAATAAAGGCCAAACAACTTACATGAAAGGTAAAAATCGTGCATTATTGCTGTGTAACCAATATTGCCCTGAAATTTAAAAAAAAGAGCTTATTTACAATACTTGCAGATACATTTCCACCCCATGCTCCTACTCATTGTATTTTGCCTTTAAACTCTTTAGATAGTTTAAAACCATTTTCCAGCTGTGCTATGGGGAAAAAGAAACTCTTTTTAAGCCTCAGCTGAAGATGTTGAGACGAAAGCAGAATTTCAGAGCAGCATCTTGTTCGTCGCGTGTCACCTCCATTTTGCTGTGGGTGGAACTGAACATGTCTCAACTTTCACACCTCTCACAGGCGGGAACTGGAAGTGACAACAATGAAACTAGTACTATGTGTACATTAGGCTATAAGCTTACAAAATACAGTGTGTCCGTAAAGTCATGGTGCAGTTTGTAACAGTCACACAAAAGCAACGAAACAAGATAGAAATGTGAAACCTTCACCAAATGAAAGAAAATCTCTTCAAGTTTGCGTGTCTGTTCAATGCAGTTCGACGCGAGTTCCGTTTGTTGTCCTACACATATGTTGTCCTACACACATCAAAACGATAATCTAATTCATTCCAACATCAATCTGTCGCAACCGAATGAATAGCGTCTCTGATTTTCTCTTTTAAATGGTCAATGTTGTTGATACGAACACTATGTACACTTTGCTTGACATAGCCCAAGTAAAAGTCTAAAGGCGTTAGGTTCGGCAATCGTGGTGGCCATGCCTTCATCCACCCGTTCCTATCCACCTCTGAGGAATTGTTGAATCCAGAAACTAGCAAACAATTTTGGCCTCATCACTAAGCACAATCCTCTTTTAAGAATTGATACCGCCACGGGTGGCCGAGATCGTTAAGGCGCGGACTTGTGAGCGGAAGGTCCGGGATTCGAAACCCGCCAGGATCCTCTTCCATGACAGGTTTTTTCCAGGTTTTCCTCAGTCCTCATTAATGGTAAATGCCGAGGAGGTACCCTAAATTTGGGCCTGAAATGTTTCTTTCCATAAAAAATATCCTTTCCCAATATATTTCATTTCATGTATCATCATTGTCCACCGCCTGAGATGCCTTAGTAGTTAAAACGGGCGTTAAACACTACTCAAAATACAAAAAAAAAAAGGAAAAAGGAAAAAGAAAGTTTCATCATTCCCTATCTCATCAAGCAGGTGTACAGCAAACTAAACAGTTGGGTGGATGGCGTGTAACTACTGCAGTTTGTAATCCGTAACTTGGAGAGGTTTCTTTAAAACTTTATGAACTGTAGTCTTCTTCAGGCCTAGGTTTCGAGCATAGGTACGTACCGACTTCTTGCGGCTCCTTAGGTAGCTATCCCGTGTGGCTTCAACAGACTCGTCACTAACCGAAGGCATCCTTGAACGTTTTTGGTTCAACATGCCTCCAGTTTCCTTCAGCTGCTAATCCCACTGGTGAATGTTATTCCTAGTGTCGAATCTTCATTGTACACGCGGCGATATTCACGACGAACACGTGTCACCAAATTTTGCAAGCCGCAGGAGGCATTGAACTTTCCTTGCACCGTCCACATCTTCATTAATGACGTGATTTGCTTCACTGTAGTGTTGCTTCATTACCTGCGCGTGCACAAAAATGAAATTTATGCTTCAGAAACTCTTTGACATACTCTTTAATATATCGTAGTTTTCATCCTTTGGTTTCGTTTCATTATAAGTGTTCAAAACTGCACTATGACTTAACGGACACACTGTATATTGTAGCGGGAGACCAAATTTGACTCCAATAAACTGCAATTGTAAGGTATTGGGATTTAATCATTTATTAATGTGTGTCTTATAAAGTATATACTTTTATGAAGTGAACAAGAGGCAAAGATAGGATGTGTGTATTAAAGATGAAATACACATATTCGTTGCGACAGTCTGGAGCCATTCACAAGTCCACTTTTGAATAGCACAGGACCCTTTCTATTCTAGCCTCTGTTAAAAAGTCTTTGCAGTGACCATTAAGCTCACCAATGGTGGGGGTGAAAGCGACCCTTAAAAAGGAGAATCTCGCACTATAACGTTTCCAACGCGGAGAAGAAAGGGATAATTTCAGCCAATGAGGAATTGAGCTTTCTATTCTCGCTTAGAAAACCTTCTATCAACAAAGTGTTAAGTCAGTCAGAGAATAAAGTTTAGGTAGCTTCTAGAATATTCCAAATTTTGAATTCTCGCATAGTGAGGCCTAAAGAAATCATAAAAAGCCCAATTTGGAAGCATTTTCAAGTCAATTGAATTTCGTAGACGCAATCGAGAAGTTCAGTTCGGCTTGGTAGATGCAATCCATCAGTTCAAATTGGTAGATGCAATCGGGAGGAGAAAGTTTTTCGGAACAGTTTGGTGGAAACAATTATTAGAAACATTTTAATAGGAACAGATTTGGTAGGAAGCAGTGAACATTAGGCAGTGTGAGATCTCGCTGAATTTCAATTAGTAATAAGCTGAACGTGTGAATTGTGCCATAAGGAAAGTTAAATCGCGAGAATACTTTTGTTCAACCCCTTGCTACTGATCCGGACGTGTTCGGAATTATAAGTAATTGTTAAAATAAACGCTGTGAACTGTGCAACAGTGCTATTATTTGACAACGTCCTATCCAATGTCTTTTCCTCCCTTGTGATCAACTTCAGAAAAGTCCCTTAAAATTTGCAGAATCCCCGAAAGGAACGCCACTTCGATAACGGTCGAATATGATGTTCAGAACAACAGCATAGTCGAAGTATCTACAAGAATTCAGGATTCAGCAGTGGGAAATAATCAGAAACAGCCGGAGACAAAGGGGTGGCCATTCTGAAATCGGCCCGCTCACTCAACACATCTCCAGAATCTATATCACATCAACTAATTCCCTCTTGATGTAACTGATTGATTGTCCCTACTACTTAATCATATTTGATCAAAAGCATATTCATTTCCCGTTAACCATCCACCATATTTAAAACCCGCCTTTATGTGAAGTTAAATCTTAGTGTGAAAAAGTATGCCTGTAAAAAAAGTATGATTTCATTCTTTATTGAACAGACATTGTATGTTAATATTGGGAAAAGGAAATAAGTATATGGTGAAACAGTGGACATGACACAGCAGGAAGAGCCTATTTATGAAAGTCAGACACACAAGAGTAAACAAACTTTTCGAAAATTATAAAAATCAACAGCGTATTTTATTTTATAGTTATTGATGTACAATACTCATTTTCTAAATCTTATGACGGTCATGAAAAACGAAAACATACTTACACTAAATGAATGCGAGGCCAAAAACTACATAAAACAGATATTTATAGTACAAATTAATGCATATCAGACATATTTGTCACAAATTGACATTAATTGTATGCAGGGTCGTAAGTTTAAAAGAGTTTTAATTAATATATTTTACGAATATAGAGAACTTCATACTTAATTATAATTTAGAAACAAATAGTTTTAGCTTGCGGAATTACAGCTTACAGCTCTTCTAAGCATTATAAATAAACTCCAGTCAAATCTGAGACATACAATGTGGCCTTTACCCTTACACATCAGTTTATGGAATGCATTTCGGGGTTGACCTGGTGAGATAGCACTATCTCTAAGGGTATCTCGGACTGAGTGACGTGACCAGACGTGCTGACGTGAGCAAGGCCTGTCTCTCCCCCTTCCGCACCCTTCCCTGCCATCCCTAGCCAGGTGTTAGGCGGGCTCTCTAATCTCCAGAATATTATTATCAATCAGCCTTCTGCGTGCCCAAGATGCATTAGCTACGGAGGTTATCTACATCAGTGGCGGACCATTAATACCAATAGGAATAAGAAGAGTTGTCAACTATCAACAACGTTCAAAATGTAAAGTTTGTGTAAAGAGCAGAGGCTTAATTCTATCTAGATTATCCAACCTGGATCCCGTTTTTGGATGAGCAGTTTGTAGCAAATAAAATGGCATCGAGAGAGATCTCCATAATCTTATAATCATCTTGAATTTTGTATTCACATAAACCTGAAGTGCATAGAGCACAAAAGCAGATGCCCCTGCTTGCTGTTGATGGAGTGTCGTTTAACTGCATTTGGTTTTTCTAAGGTTACTTTAGTTAAAATTTTATGACACTTGTTTAGTACAAATCTGTTTTCAAATAAGCATTTTTCTGAGAAAAAATGCTGGGGTTAAGCTCTTAAAATAATGTATTTCTTAATATTATATTTTAACTCTTGAAACTTTAGAAATACCGGCCACGGCAGACTCAGATGAGAAAATTTCAACCCGTGGTCGAATTGGAACACAGTGGTTCAATGATTAGACAGTACATCAAGTGCGGGACAAACCTTGATGACTTGTCCCATCGCACAGAGTTCCGAGTGTATATTATCTATTCGTTCCTAGAGCGAGCCTAACGTCAATAAACAAGCAATGTATCCTTCCGCAATTCGCGCCAAGAATACTCACGATTGTCAGAAACACGTGGCAAGTATAAGCAACGTAATGACAAAAGAACACGGGTAATTTACGAGGTTAGGTTTACTACTCCTTTATTGCGAGTGCCGAATACTATTCGCAGTACTTTGAAAACACGTTTAAAATAATTTTCTCGCCGCTAGTTAAAGGCTTGCCCGGTTTATACTTTACACAACATGACTCTGTCAAACAGCAGTACTGGTTCATTAACGTCAGCCATGATAATAAGTGCAACTTGTTTAAACAACCATTGAATCTGGCGAGCTACATCTTGGGAACTGGAGTGCATCAATTGGCAACTTCGAAATTCATTTACATTAAGTCAGCAATACTTAAATTAAAGTCGAAGTATTGCTTTTTTGCACAGTAGATATTATTTATTACTGAACCCATCCTCAAATTTAGATTGCTAACATGGAACTACTTTCTTTGCGTGCATTGCTGCCGTGTTGTTCTTAGCTGCACACAGTCATGATAGTGACGTCACGGGTTCACTAAAGTCGAATAGGTTATAGTGTTACCACTTTCGTCTAAACATTAAAACACACTGCTATGATACCTGGAATTCTCCAGCGTTGTCATTGTTACTTTCATATATCTTGAGACTGAACAGAAACTACGAATATTTCATGTTTCTTATATTATTAAGAATATCTTTGGGTGTCTCAATTAATAAATAAAGAATAATATTTGCCCTCATCTTCTCGCCCGATCTGTTAGCACTAAACATGTATTGATAGAGATTGCAGAGGCGTGACAATGTTTTCCTGAGTGAACTCTGATGCACCGCATTCCTATAATATCAACGTAACATAAACAGCTGTAGAGCTGTAATTTTACTTCCAGAAACAAAAGTCAAGTCTTCTCCCGCCCAATACCATAAACCGAAAATTCATGGTTCAGTTCATGATTTGACTTCGAAATTTTCCCCCTTGACTTCAGTTAAAAACTCTTGCCAACAACGTCTTTAATGTGGCTACTACATTAAAATAAAAAGTGTAATAGTAAGATGGCGTTAGTCAAAAGTCGAAAGCTTTCGAGTCGTGTCTAATAAGCAGATCCTTTCAAGAGAAACCCCTGAGGTATGCTAAATAAAAAGAAATATATAATTTGTGGTAGCAGCACACGAAAAACGTCATGGTTTCAGAATCATTGGATGGGGTTCGGACCGCGTTCTAGATTCTCATCTGAACCAATTTCAATAACAATGTTAGGAAATTAATAGAAATTATATATAATTTACATCTAATGAAAAAAAAGTAGTGTTATATTTTCAGTTAAATCACCTGGAATAACATTAAAACAAAGTAGTTTCTGTGCTTTTACCCCAGAAAGAAATAGATAATCAAGTTTCTCTTTATCATAAAATACTTTATTACTGCAATCACTGTTTTCCATTGATCTTTTAATTAGTTGTTTTACATATATTAACTGTTAAAAGTTAGAGAACAAATCTTGATGCACTAAAAAAATTATGAACATATTTAGAATTTTGCTGACCTTCCATTTTTTTAGTGAGTTGTTGACGTAAATTAATTGAAAATAAAAATGATTCGTTGTTGTTTTGAACATTTTCATCTTTAATGCATTTCATCAGCAAATGCCCTTATTTGCATTTCAGCATCAAATAGCTTTTATAAAGTTTTCAATTCATTTATATACCCGAATTCTGTTCCTCGAGTATTATCCTTGTTAGGAGAAGAAATTGAAGATTGTAGAGAGAAAACTGTTGTGTCTACAGATGCTGCAGGAGTTATTTCCTAAACGCAGCAGGTGTATTTTATTGTTATAAACTATGCATATACTTTATGCATGGGTCTTAGACCGTACATGCTTAAATATATTTAATTTGAAAAAGGAGCAAATAATAATAAAAATTAAGACAATATTAATAATAATAAATATATTTTACATTTCAAAATATGAAAAACACTATTTACTGATATATGAATTGAAATATATTACCTATTATTTTTAAGTACATTAGTTACATTCTTGTGGTAAAACTCTATTTTTAATATCACATAAAACATAACTTAAACATTGAGACATTATATTGCATAACTAATAGCAAGCGTCAAAACATGAGACATGCCTAGAACATTCACCATGCAGAGAAGCCATAATCTAAAACGAAAAAGACTACAAATATCATGAACCTCGATTGACGTATGTAACTATCATCAAATCCATTATAAGATGGAGCAGGATATTAACAGACTAATGGGTGTTCTGAGAAAGTGATAATAAAGTGTGAATCTCAATAGCATCATCGAATAATCTCCTCTAAACCGAACTATTTAAACACTTCTTTCTCGTGTGCTAAAACAGTTTAAGTCAGAAGAGATTATTAGTACTTGTTTCACTGTGTTAGATTCCAAGTATAATTAATATCGAAATAGTTTCATTTAAGTTCATTATGAGAACGTATATCTTGATATAAATTACTAAACGTAGTGACACACATTAAAGGAGAAAGAGCCGGAGAAAATACGTCTCTTAAATAACGAGCAGCTTGGAAGGTTAACATTAGATAGCATGTAACCTTCTTGAAAAATATATCCATTTAATCCAGCCGACTGGTATGCAGCATGATAGTGTAATGCTGTTTGTGACGGATGCTGCAAGCGACAGGTTGCAAAGTTACATCATCTATGACCGTTGTGCAGTAAGACAAAGCATGCTTTGCACATGCCTTCCACTGAATCGCTATAGATATGAAGTCAGTTTTCTGATGTCGAGCAGATGATTGGAAATGTGTTACGATGTTTCTGAAAACATCGTTTCATAGAATCGGCGCTGTTATAATCAGTACTTCAAAACAGCGAAAAGTGTTACTGACAGTCTTAATGACATTGAAAAAGCATGTATTAAAAGTGCAGAGAAACTATTTTCAGACGCGGTAATAGAAATTAAATTATATTGAGACAAATGTTGCTTTTTTCTTCCAGCTACAAACTGCCCGTTTCAGAAGCCTCAGATTAAGTTCCTTGACAATTCAATTGAGTGAGAAAGGAGCTAAAAATTTGGATAATTTTCGCGCAATACTGAAGATGCAATAAAACAAAAAATGCAGCAAATGCTAGATAAAATGTTCAGTTAAAAAAAACTGTGTTTAATAGCAGATATTCTCTTGGAGTAAAAAACTTCTCGAGGAAATGTAGGGACATAATTTATTCTAAATATACCTAAGTTTCTTCTGTAGGAATAGAGAGAATCTTCTCTTAAATAAAAGTACTGGCAGATAATTACAAAACATTTACTTTTGATAACATATTTTGCAAATTACTGCATATTGCTACTTGCTATTTAAAAACAATCGGAAATTGACGAGAGATAGAGAGAGAGGGGGAGGAGATTAAATTATGTACTCAAACCTGAATTACATTTTTTATGATATTCCAACTGCTCTTAAAATTTTAGTTTATACCATTATATTTGTGTTAAATATAAAGCATTTTATATATTTTATGCCATTTTACAATTAACTACAAGTAATAAAATTTCGAATAAATGTCAGAGGCCATTATATAATTCTGTTCCTATAAATGTATATTATGAAAAATTAATGCCTATATTTCTAGTCATTTTTATAAACTAATTGGCATTTTTATTACTTTAGATCATAAATGCATCATTTTAGTGCATTCCCTGCAAAGTTTTAGATCAAAATTCTAGCTCCACTAATACTGCTCAAATTTTCCTTTGAAAATTTTGATTTAATCTGGTACAGCGAGACACTACGGTAAGACGAGAGAAACGTGCATACATCTTGTTTACAAATGAGAAACGAGTGGAACCGAAATGCAGACAAATCACAGCCTAAAGTCCTTAAAACATTTTCCCTGTTGTTATCCGTAAGTTTCTGATGAAACATTTTGTTGATGGCAAAAAAAAAAAAAAAAAAAAAAAAAAAAAAAAAAAAAAGAAGAAGAAGAAGCGCGCACGCACACATACACGCACGCACGCACACACAAAATGTTTCTACTTCTGTGGCATCATAAGCGATGAACATTGTTACACGTGTACATGAAATGATCTCAGAAAGGAGATTTAGGGAAGGCGAAAGAAGGAGTTCCATTTAAACTACTATAGGAGAAGAGATGGCCAGGGAGACAGACGGAGGAAGAGGAATATGATGGAGTATACACAGTTAGTTCACCCTACTCCTAAAATGCAAACTTTGAACCCAGGTGCTAATGCTTCTTTGAATGCGGACAATGTTTTAGTGAGAGAACGTAGGCTTTCCTGAAACTTGATATGTTCCCCCTGCACTTCGGTGGCCTGTTCTGCTACCGCGGACTTATTTAGGCGAAATAGATAAGTCCGCGATAACAGAACGTGCCACCGAATCGGAGGGGGAACATATCAAGTTTCGGGACACGAACGACCTTTCTTCTATTACACACTACCACACAAGACTACTACAAGATGTCATTGAAATCTACAAATATTCCAGCAATTTCAACAAGAAAGACGAAGCTCTCTAACTAAATAGCAACTGGTATCCAGCAATTGAAAACAAAGTACAGCACACTCACGTGAAAACACAGCGAGCCTATCACAAGAGAGCAGCAGCCCAGGAGATGCGTGGCTCCTCCCACCACCCATCCCGGACCAACGAGCGGAGAGCACGGGCAGTATAAATATAGCGACTCTGACTGCTAACACTTCATACTTCACTTGATACCTTCTCCGAGGAGACTTCGTCCACGCCACCGAAGATGTCCGCCGTAGTTGCAGACGAAATCTGGAAATCTCCTTTCCAGCAGACCACGACACAACAGCCCAGAAGAAAATTGTAGTTGCAATGTTTTAGTACTAAGCATAGTGTGGTGGAGCTGCGGTTCCCTCCGCCCGCTTTAAATACTTCTCACCTTCTCTTCTTGCGTCCATAGTACATTCCCTACATTTTGCATTTGTAAGAACCGAGGAGAAAAAAACTTGGTTCGGGAAGATAGTCTTGGTGGTATTGGAACCACGACCTCCCGCTTATGATTCCGTGCCTTATCGATCTCAAGACACCAGGGCCGTGGGATAGATACATGCTATACTTGTATGAACACTTTAAATGAAATCTAAAACAAGATAATAACTTTGACTCTATATCAGAAAGACAGAAATGTAGCATTTGATTTTTAACAATATTCTATTGATATTTATTTCAAAATTATGCTGAATTACACTCTGCCAAGTAATAATATTACTTACTCATCATGTTTATATATTTAATTAGTGGTTTGAGTGTTTAAATAACCTGATTGCTTAGTAAAAGTAACTTGTAAGTTTGTAGAAGAAGTGATGATCTATTAACAATCAAAGTGTCACAATTGGGTGGATTTTTTCCATAGATACGCTATAGAATGTTTGCGAGAAAAAGAGAGGTCTCATAAAATAATAAAAATCGCAATGACATGGTTTTTCATATTTTAACTATCAGTGTGAAAATTTTCATTTTATAAAAAAGATAATTTTAATGGTTTATAATATATATATATGCTGCGGAACAAATCTAAATTTATGGTACATTATGAAAAAAGATTTAAATAATTAAAAGTTATGGAATTTCTGTCATGGATATTTCAGTATACGTTGGCACATAAATAATTTTAAAATAATGTTTAAGTCTTTATTATTACCAACATCACGTAAATGTACAAATTACTTATATCAGCACAAATAATAATAATAATAATAATAATAATAATAATAATAATAATAACAACAACAATAACAACAACAACAGAGATTCTACTCTTACTCATATTTATACCAGCTCTATATTTTTCATTTATTCTAATGGAGCATAGAGTTCTTTTTAATGAAATGTGCTCACAATTTTGCATGCTTTCGTTTTCCATGTCATTTAATTAAAACAATTTTTTCTTTGATACTTTTTGTTGTGCGTTTTCTATATATTACATTTTGTTCCCAGAAATCCCATTTGTCACACTAGTCTCTTTTTTTTTTTTTTTGCGTTAAATGTAAATTATATTAGTGAAATTCCCTTGAATATTTTACTTATGTAATATAATCTTAAAATAGACTAATGAAACCAAAATTTTGAATTCTGACCAATCACAGCCGGATATCTCAATGAAATTATCAAAAAATATCAAATCTGTTTTATCAGCGACGTGCATTTGTCTTGAGGTCAGTGTAACCAACTCTATACCTCCACTACATAATTCCTGAGCATGCATCACTGACCACTTTTCTGTGCTTTCAGTGATTGTAAATGTAAAACTTCTTGTGTATTCACTAAAGCATTTGTTTTTGTTTTCATCCAAACAGTCTGAAATAATTTTATAAATTATGTAACAATACCTGCTTAAGCAACCATAAATCTTAATAAACACGTTCAGAATGTACAAATTTTTCTCTGTGCCCTCCCCCCATTTGATATTAATAAACGGTAGCGATTGTAATAATCGACTTTCGTCTATTTCAGTCTCGCGGTTTTTGAATAGGTAGGTATTCATAAATAAGTATAATATGTTATACAACTGTTAATATATATATAAATGAAAAATAAAAATAAAGTAACACTATTAGCAATGTAACAAATTAACAGTAATAATAAAAGTAGATAAGGATAAAACACTTAGATAAAGTCACACTTGAAATTGCTATATTTCGAATTAATTTGATTTTGATTTGAATTATTTTGTGACGCTCTTTAACATCTCAGGTCATCAATATCCTATTCAAATCAGGGCGTAAAACTTCCGACAAATTTTGCTCAGAGGCCTCTTTTTTTCAAGCTTGAGGTTCTTAATCGTGCCGTAAAAGTACGACACGGGACCCACGGCTTTACTTCCCTTCCGAAGGATGCTTAGGATTTTTACGCCCGAAAAAATATATCGGTCCTGGCTGGGATCAAACCTGCGATCTTGGGTTTAGGAGGCAAGTACAACATCAGAACCGACAATTGCGCTGTCTGAGAGACCTGTTTCATGAGTGTTTCTCAACATAAAATGCAAATTTCAGCTAAATCAGGGACCTATGCACCACTTATAACTCAGTTTTTTTTATTTCAAATGCTGTGGTAATTGCCGAGATATTTTAAAGGATAAATATTATGGTGATAATATGACGGAAATATGTTGATGGAAATATAAATTCAAAGTTGCAGCATAAAGAAAAAGATGGTGTTTAGTGCACACTTGACGTGCTTTCAGATACTGTCAATACATTTACAAGAAGCAATTAAATCATACGATCCTAAAATTAATTGTTTTGGAATAATTGGCATAAAATAAGATGCCATTATGTGAGCCAATCACAGAGTTTTAAAAGTGTTAAACATGTAGAATAGTATCACTTCGAGAGACAAAGATCGTCAGTAAAAAACTCTTTCTACGTAATGTGCTTTGTCCCACTGTGTTCAATTTAACTCTAATTACTGCACATCCCACAATTAGCACTGCGGTAGGGATTAGTGCATTGAGTTATATGAAGTAAGTAAACCTGGTTTCAATCTCTCTCTTTGGTTAACGTACACCTATCATCAGCTCAGCGTGACCTTGATATAAGACCACACTAGTCAAAAGTAGGATTGAGATGAAGACATTTTCTTTAATTAAAAATGTTAATTTATTAGATAGCTTTATGAAGGTCTAACGTTGCAATAACTGAAACAGCTGCTGGCCTATGTCTGGAGTCTAACATAGGAGTCCATTAACTCAACAAATTGTGCGGTGCTTGGGCACATTCTTTTACTGCCAACGCCTCTTCCCTTTCCTGTGAGCAATCGTTTATTCATTGTCTAAGCAGATTTTATTAATTGCTTGTACTCTAATAACTATTTGGTAAGGACTTGATTAATGGGATAGTAAAATGTGACAAAAGATTCAAAGTTTTATAGTTTCAATGATTAAGAATTTTATAATTATTTAAATGATATGTTGCTGAGCTATGCTTATGCAATTTGGAGCTAAACAGCTGAATTGTGTTTTACGTTATCTCTTGCTTAAAGCTGAAATATATGTACAATATATATTAAATTATTGTTGTTCAATACACTGCACTTAAAACCCTAAACCCTTCTTCTTCTTCTGATAAATTCCGGGAAGATATCCCCCCCCCTAATGCCTTACTTATCATTTCATCTCGTGCAATATCGTGATGTCAAAGTTGTAAAAACAGGCGTTAAATACTATTAAAATTCATATAGTTGTGAAAGAGAAAGATATAAAGCTATTGAAAAACTAGGGAATAATGAATGACAATTATTGTAGTTGTTAGCTCTGCAACTCGAATTTATTATATGATGAATCTATTGATGGAAATATACTGATAACAGAACGCTTACAAACCTTTTGAGCTCTCCTTTCCTGCTCCTTCACGGTCTTCCTCATCTGGCCACATCAACACGGTACACCGAGTAGGCCTTGTTTGTCATTATTCAACTGACCGAACTTTCAAGAAACGGTTTGTGGCCATACTAGGTGGCGTATTCACATTTGTTTCTTTCTTCAGAAGACCCTTTTGGGGGGATCTATACATGATTTGGCTCTTCATTCTAAATTGATAGGCCCGGAGCCTTCATTATTACCTATATCCAGTGATCTAGGTAGAATTTAGTTTTGAAAAAAAAATATGGGAAAGTATTTCGTTGTATTGGCTTAAATTTTCCTTTGTTATACATTTTGATCAGCAAAGAACGTGCATTTGTAAACCAAGATATCAAAAGTATTGTAATTAAGGGACAGAATGTAAAGCTTTTGTTTGTTATTAAAGAAGGGGACGACATTATGCTTGTGCCTTAAAATTCATTTTCGAGTAATTTCATGAATTATTATATGGTAAATGTAGTAAAGATTTAAAGTTTCAAAAATTAAGAGATTCAAAAGTTTCAATATTTATAGTTTCAAAGCTTAAAATTTAATATTTTAATTGTTTTATTATAATTTCAATGAAATATTTCTGAAATTTCATTTACAAACTTTGCATGTTTAAAGTGGTTTTTGTTTTACCACAATTTGTTGTTATTCTAAATTAAGATGTATTACTTACATTATGTATATGCATTATTATTATTATTATTATTATTATTATTACCGCCACGTTTGGCAGAGGCGGTTATGGCAGGAACTCTTGAGTTTCAGATCTGTGTTTCAATTACCGCCAGAACCGTCCTCCTTGACTGAAGATTTCTCCAGGTTTTATTTGGTCCCCATAAACTGCAAATGCTGGGTATATACCTTAAACTTAGGCCTGGAACGCTTCCTTTCTTTAAAAAAAATTCTTTCCCAATTTATCATTTAATGCATCATTCTCCCATTGGTCGGCAGTGAAAATGAGCTTTAAAAGTTTAAAATAATAATAATAATAATTGTTATTATTATTATTATTATTATTCAATAAATTATATTAGTGTTCCGACTGTTAGAAACTGCAATTTATTATTTTTCTCCTGTATTGCAAAGTCATTATTCTATGGCTATATTTCGGGGATTTATCTGCCAGCATACTCCCAAAGTTAGCACTTGGATCAACGAAATGATATCGAATTAAATAACTACCTGTAATATACAATACAGATTGGTTCTTTTTTTTTTTTTTTTTTTTTGTAAAATTTTAACAGAATAGCAAAATGTTTCAGAGTAATCTATTCGGTATGGGGATTTCTACTGCTGCAAAATAGAGCATGGCTAAATATTATATTCTTAACGGAAATTAAGCAATATTCCCACTAAACTCACAAATGATCAAATCAGTTAACACTCTAATCTCAACTATTTGTGCAGTTTTATGCATCCTACAAAGTACATTTTTACGCATTTGATAAGAGTTAAGGTAATTACTTGTATAGTTATTAGAATATGTAATTATTCTAATTGTTAGTTGAAATGCTTATGCAGATAATATATGCGTATCTAAAAATCTAAGCCTAGCTCCGCCACTGGCTTTACCCTCGGTCTATATTTTAAGAGGTACTTGCATGCTAGATGGGAGAAACGGGGAGGAGTTCATCTAATGACTCCATGTTCCGTTTCCTACCACTGATCTGATATAGCGCTCAGCAGGGAACATGCATACGTTGGCGAAGCTACTTCATGTAAATAACAAAAGTCGACTCTGCAGCTAGAAAGGGATAACGAGGTTTATCTCTATATCGTCTCTCTGATCTTCTTCTTTTAATTTTCTCAGTTTCCAATGAACATTTGATGTTATGTCTGCAAATATGGCTCTTAGTAATAGTAGTAATAGTAGTAATAGTAGTAGTAGTAGTAGTAGTAGTAGTAGTAGTAAAGCAAGTAGTACTAGTAGTAGTAGTAATAGTACTAACAGTAGTAAAGCAAGTAGTAGTAGTAGTAGTAGTAGTAGTAGTAGTAGTACTAGCAGTAGTACTAGCAGTAGTAAAGCAAGTAGTAGTAGTAGTAGTAGTAATAGTAGTAGTTAGTAAGTAGTAGTAGTACTAGCAGTAGTAATAGTAGCAGTAGTAGTAGTAGTAGTAGTAGTAGTAGTAGTAGTAGTAGTAGTAGTAGTTAGTAAGTAGTAGTAATAGTAGTAGTAAGTAGTAGTTAGTAAGTAGTAGTTAGTAAGTAGTAGTAGTAGTAGTAGTAGTAGTAGTATTAGTAATAGTAGTAGTAGTAGTAGTAGTAGTAGTAGTAGTAGTAGTAGTAGTAGTAGTAGTAGTAGTAGTAGTTAGTAAGTAGTAGTAGTAGTAGTAGTAGTAGTTAGTAAGTAGTAGTAGTTAGTAAGTAGTAGTAGTAGTAGTAGTAGTAGTAGTAGTAGTAGTAGTAGTAGTAGTAGTAGTAGTTAGTAAGTAGTAGTAGTTAGTAAGTAGTAGTAATAGTAGTAGTAATAGTAGTTAGTAAGTAGTAGTTAGTAAGTAGTAGTAATAGTAGTTAGTAAGTAGTAGTTAGTAAGTAGTAGTAGTAGTAGTTCAGATCAAATGGGGTGGGCCAGTCCTACCTTGGGGAGTTTTCGTGGTTTCCCTGGTCACTTAGGCGAAATTTCCGCTATCCCATTTCACATCGTTTCATTCCGTTGGTTCTGTTACAAGGCCTAAAGTGCCAGGGTGAGATGGGCCGGCATAGTGTGATGATGACTTACTCTATTTTGTGGGGCTTCGCCGGTGTGGTAACATGTTAGGGACCCCATCTATATCCGCCCAGTCATAGCCATGGATTTGGGTCGCCCGGTCTCCCTAATCTCATCCCTTCCTTTAGAGGTGTCCCTATTGGGGCCGAAGACACAAAGGGCAGCCGTTAGCAAGGCTGAAATACCTAAGTGGTGGTAGTGGTTGTAGAGTAGTAGGACCGAACAGGTTGCAATGCGAGTTCTTGCACTTTTAAAAGCCTAGCGTTTATGTGCTAAAACTTGATCAAATCAGAGTTTCTAGCGTCTCAGTACCCAGCTATCCGCCATGAAATTGCTGTTATCCAGGCGTGAGTCCTGGAACAGTCTGCTAAGTGGTTTCATAAATTTCTGTAAAGAAAATCGAGGCATGTTCCCATTGCCTTAATGAAATAGGGTAGTGGCTGTTAAGTTACTAATGTCTTCAGGACAGCTCGTTATTTCATTCTTGTTTATAGGTACTCGTTTTCTAATAAATGACAATTACAGTTTCCTTGCTGAAGCTCATTTGACATGAATTTTTCTCATGATGCTAATTGAGTTCGACCCAAGCCAGTAAGTGATTTCCAAGTTGTTTTCTACCGCCGGGTTTTTTCAATGCTAATATTGGACGATAAGGTATCTCTCACACACACTGAAATCGGTTGTATATCAGCACTACTGATATCGGCCCCAAATCCTAGCTGGAAATGTCAATCTATTTTATTCAAATGCATGCGTTTTATTACTCGCCGTGACGAACGAGGCATTCCCTTTCCAATTTGGTGATTTTAAATTTCATTAGTACTATCTCCTTGTCATGTTCTATCCTGAAATTAGAGCTAACTGAGCACAACGAGGAGATATTCAAATGTATCAAAAGGAAAAGTCAAAATATAGCATACAATACACATTTCGGATAGATGGATATTTTCCCACTTGCTAAATAAGTTATGTCACTCTAAAATGTTGTTTTTCTTTTGTTAATCAGCGTTTAGATACATACTAAACAATTAGAGGGACAACATTTTTAACATATTATTACTGCCGTAGTTCGGTTTACGGTGACGAGTATTCATTGCAGAAAGTTGAAATCTTTATTAACAGAAGTGCACGTCGTGTTTACTTCTCATTCACACAAGGATGTTGTAAACTAAAGTGGAAACTCCTTTAATGCATAAGGAACACTTCAGTATCTGATATGACCTCCATTTGCCTGAATTACTGCTTCTGATCAGTCTACACTCCTCCTCCTGTGGGATGTTACCCCAATTTTCGATAAGAACATCAGCAAACTGTTGAGTCTGAGGAGCATTTAAAAGTTATCGGCATGCTACTAGGTCAACAATCAGGCTATACATTTTGACGTCAATGTTTTTCCATTGATGTCAACTGTATGAAAGGGGCCAACAGGGGTAATCAGGTTATGAGTTAGGACTATCCTGAACTCGTTTTTTCCTGCTTATCCCATAAATACGCAATGGGGTTAAGGTCAGAACTCCTAGTAAGTCAATCCATTGTTTGAATCTGCAGTTCCTGCGACTCTTGCTATATGCACTCTTGCTGCAAAAAATAACGAATCGCCATTCCGACTGCAATAGGCATAACATGCTCTAGTACCATTTTGTAGCATTGAGTCGGTTTCTCAGGTCTGTTCGGCCACCAATAGTGATGCCACCCACACCATGATTGATCCTTTCCTGGACTGTTGTTTCTGCAAAACGTTCGAGGTTACACATGCAGACGTCCATCATAAAGCGAGATTCGTCTGTAAACAGCACATTGCGCCAGTGACGAAGCTGCGATTCCTGTCTTCCTGCGCAAATCTCGGTCGGGTTTTTCTCTCGGGGCTTTAGGAGGTATTCGTGGTCTTAAACCTGCTTTCTCTAAGTCTGTTTCTTATTGTTTGGTCACTGATATTTGCACCTGTTGCTGCCCTCAGATCACTTTTGTGGTCCCGAGCAGTACTCTAGCCCACCAAGAACACAATTGACTATATATCGGTCTTCTCTGGCCGATGCTTTAAGTTTTCGACCGTGATTTGGTTTCCTAGAGTACGTGCCTGTTTTAGTGAAGCGCTTCCATTCTCTACCAACAACAGATTTAGCTCAGCGGTCACTCACGAATAGTCCAACCTTCCTGCAGCAATGTAACCGCTCGAACAGTTTCTACCTCATGTTCCTCATGTGGTGTTTCGTGTTAACTACGTAAATGTAAACAAAGAGTACAAAAGTGAATCCTTTACCTACGACCATTAGATGTCAGTTTCAAACAACGCTAATCGTTGAACAGCACTTTATTTCCAACATTGTCTGTAATTTTAGCTCACAGCATCCTTGTGTGGAATGAGAAGTAAACAAGATCTACACTGCTGTTAAAGAGAGTTTCCGTAAAGAAATATTTACAGCCGTAAACCAAACTACGGCCGCCATACACATGTTCAAACTTTTTTTCCGTCTAGTTTTTTGAGCAGTGTTAACAAATACATAATAAAGAATATACAGGATGTTAATGAACTGCACCAAAATTATTTTAGGCAGGAAATGTATGGTCCACAACTAAAAATAGCGCTCTTAGAGTTAAACATATTGGCATCAGATACTGGTCAGTTGGTGTCGAGTGAAAAAATATTTTGAATGTCTTTAAAAATGCTTCTTAGAGGATAGAAATACTGATTTTTCAGTATCTCATTATGATCCTTTTCAAGATTTAGAGGAACAAATAGCTCTCAAATCTGGAATTAATCATTTGACAGTGCGCCATTAACATCCATTTCTTGCCTTGTTGCGCTATGTCGTCTCGCCTAGAAGCAGAATGTCTAATGCACATTGCGAAAAACGTTGTCTCATATATCTACTTTTTATTATTATTTAATATAAGTATGGTAACACGTAATAAGTGCTGCGACGCGCATACTCAAGGACATGATTCTGATTTGTTGATTTGGTTTATTTACAGGCGCTCTTCAACATCCCAGGTCATCAGCGTCCCATTCAATTCAGGGCGTGAAATGGCCGACAAATTTTGCTCAGGGGCCTCTTTTATCAGGCTTGAGGTTCTTTTACATGCCTTAAATCTACGACACGGCTTTACTTCCCTTCCGAAGGAAGCCATATTTAGGATTTTACGCCCAAAAATCCATCGAACCCGCAATCTTGCGTCATAATCATCACCAGGACCACCATGATTCTGATTTATAAGTACGATAACAGCTAGCAGATTTCCTTATTTAGGCTCACTATGTTTATTACTGTCTATGAGGCAAATGGAGAAGCAATAAATAATAGTTTAGCAGCTGCAGAAGCAAAGATATGCCAACAGATAACATTCACATCACACTGTGTTCCAGTCTATCGAATTCAAAGTGGAAGAACGTTTTGATTAAATTTTTCAGTTCTTAATCTTTGCTAACCTCAGTCATATCTGACTTCAGCATGAAGGACTTGCATTTTGTCACGCATTTATATAACTGTTAGAATATGCTCGTATTTGATCATAACGCTCCCAATTTGGAAGTAGCTTGGGGAATTTGGAAGTATACGTTTTGAAACTGTAGTATGTTGTTAACATCGTGGGCATAGCAATATCCTGGGAGGGGTCTACATAATTGAAAAGTGACACTACGCCCATGGGTGAGAAGCTGACGCATTAGCGTATTTTAAAAGTTAAGCATTTTCCTTCATATCTCTCTCTCTCTCTCTCTTCCTACTTTCTTAATTATCTATTAGTTACTTATTTAGAACAATTACATATTAAATTTAAAGTGATTAGATTCTGAGTACATCTTCCAATGAGTTTAGATAAAAGGTTGATGGCTTTAAATTGAATACATGTTTGGCTTTTAGGCCATGGTAGATAAATAGTAACTTGACAATATTTAATCATAGCGCCTCCCAATTCGGAAAAAAGATCGTTCAGCAAACTAGTGTTGAAAAATGTCGGCATATTGGAGTAAAAAATCAACAGTTCTAAATGCAATGCTGTTTGACAGGTTCATTAAAGATTTATCAGGTGTCAAAAGAGTTTTGGGTATGCTTTTGATGTGATTACTGCGCTGTTACATTGAGTTCAGCAAACATTGGAGATCTTCCGGTGTTATCACTCTAAATCATAATTGTAACAGCAGCTCCCTTTTGTTACTGGAATTCCGACGTGACAACTTTCAGCATTAATCACAAGTTTTCAATTGAGTTGAAGTCAGGACTGTTTCCTGGTCAAGGGAGGACAGCAACATGATGGTCTGTGAACCATTTCTATTGATTCGAGCGGTATGACACTTAGTGCCATCCTGCTGGAATAGTAGGCAGCAGTTTGAAGTCAAAGACCTCTTTTTCGTATTTTTGGCATTAATGTTGCCCTCTAAAGCTGTTAGGTGCCAAACACCATCCATACCTTGCCACGCTTCCCCATACCATGACGCTGACAGGGTGGTGGAGCACTCGGGTAACACGTCTGCATCTGTTTGGCGATGCCATTACTCAAAGATGTTGATCTCCGTTTCATGGATCCAAATGACTTTACCCCAGTCTCCTTTCGTCTAAACCCTCTTCATACACTTTTTACCGCTGGTTTTGGTTGGGACAAGGCTTCTTTCTTGGGGTCCTCGCTCATACACCATTTACGCAAAGTTTTTGTCTCATTGTTCGGTCAGATACTTGTAGCTCAGAAGTTCTCAAGATGACATTTATATCTTTTGCCCTAACTCGGCGATCTTGTACAGAAAAGCGGCAGATTCTACGGCAGTCTTGAGCACTGCCATACTTGGAAACGTTCTTGTGCTCCCCAGTTACTTGCAAACTACACTAATATCTGATTTTGCAGCGCCACCACACAATCTTTTCGCTATTTCTTCATAAGAATAGTCTTCTTTACGAAGAAGAGTCGGTCATGGTGGTGTAGTGGTTACCATACTTGCCTCCTAAACCCAAGATCGTGGGTTCGAACCCGGCCAGGACCGATGGATTTTTTCGGACGTAAAAATCCTAAGTAAGGCTTCCTTCGGAAGGGAAGTAAAGCAGTGGGTCCCGTGTCGTACATTTACGGTACGAAAAAGAACCTCAAGCCTGAAAGAGAGGCCTCTGAGCAAAATTTGTCGGCCGTTTCACGCCCTGTGTTGAATGGGACGCTGATGACCTGAGATGTTAAAGATCGTCCATAAATAAATAAATAAATTCTTTACGAAGTGCTACTGCCTTACTCCTATTACTTGGTGATCAATCAGCGTATTTTTTTCTTAGGAGCCGTTATTTCAAATAACAGGATTACTTTTCAACTCACTGTGAAAGATGTTCACTTCACAAAAGTTGCTTGCCAACTGCTACAAAAAATGATGATCACACTTGACTTAGGTACTGAGAGAATACAACAATCGAACACAAGAGCTGTTAACTAAAAATACAATATTTAACAACAATTATGTTACTGCTGCACTAAGATAGAACTACTGAAGATACTGAACGATGTTAATTAAATTTGTTTCTTCATCTATACAGAATATAGTAAGTTCCACCTTTCTTAAAGATAACAAATATCGTATAGAATCATCAAAGACAAAATAAAAACGCCATCTATTGATTTAGCAGACATCTTTGTATATCTTGTACGATTTAAAACGGATAGAAAGTTTAAGAAAAGTGTCCAGAATAAATATGAAGTACGATTTATTAACTTTGAACACTAATGTTGTCTACACAGCAACTAATCTTTCATCACTAACGCCTCGAAGTACTAAAACAGAAGACAGAAGAATACGAGGAATCAAGATTCAAACAAAATATCACCCGTAGTGCTGAAACACTCTTGCTATTCTTTCCTCATTAAGGGGAGGGGGTCTTTGAGACATTTCGACTCACTGGGTTCACATTCACCATCATTTGTCTAATCTCCAATTTACCTCTAGCGCCACTGTTCACACCGGCTCTTATCATGGAAAAAACTTTACAATATTTCTTTGTTTCAACATACCGCTTCCGAAGTTACCAACTCGTGCTATCGCGTCAGTAGTACAAGAACAGTACTGGCTAATTATTATAGGCCAATGAAAACTGGTGCGAAACTATCAATAATTCCTGTGCTTGTTAGAATAACAACCACTATCAAATATTTTCACTCTTACATTATTTTTATGCAGAGGGTATGATCAAAAAAAGCTGATTGTAGTGTGCACTTATCTCATTTACTGTGAAAGTTAAATTTTTGCTTTTAAATCTTTTATTTCATTTGTTATAATTTTAATTACAATATGCTGTATGATAAAAATAATATACAGTATACAAAAATTGTAAATGCATATATAACTAATTAAGTTCATTCCATTAACTAGCTTGTTTTGTATAAAATAAATTAGCAATTTATTTAGCAACAGTCAGGACTTTTACATTTATTTCATAAAAACTGGGGGGCCGCGGCCCGAGCTACAACCGTCCCAATAGGTGAAGGAACATATCTCAATCATTAAAAGTTAAAGTTAACAAAGTTCAAATGTTTCCCTTGTTCCCTAGCTATGTATATAGTATAATATACTGTAAATAACTTCGATAAACTTTAAGATTATACTTTTTAAATGTATTAATACAGGATGACCCAATGGAATATGACGGCTTTTAGAATCTTCTTGTGGAACACTCGTATAGAATATTTTTTCATACAATTATGGCATTTATTGCTATGTAACTATGCAATTTATTCTGTCCATTTTATAACAACGTGTATTCTTGTTGTTACAAGATTTATTGAATTTAAGTCGATCTTCTATTTCAGGTAAGATTTGAAGTAGAATTCATGGACTCTCAGATGGATGATAATGATGAAACTTGAGTTTTGGTTCCAGCAGGATGGCGCCACAGCTCTCACTGCTCTTGAAACAATGAACACTCTGCGGACCCTGTTTCCTGGAGGCATTTTTTCTCCATTTATTGATCTTGCCTGGCCAACCGGATCTGACGGCTGCTGATTATTTTTATGGGGATACTTGAAAAGTAAAGTGTACTGTGACAGGACACGGACGACCATGCAGTTTAAAGATAACATAACTCTTGAAATTAGGGACAATGATCACGTTTTAATTCAGCGAGTTATTGTAAATTTCACGAGCCATTTACACAAATGTGTTCCTTGTCAGGGAGCCCACTTGGAAAATGTGATTTTTTAAAAGTAATTACCTTGTTTTACTTGTTCCTTGAAAAAGTATTTTTATTTAATTCTATATGACTACCCCACAAGAAGGTTCTGAAAAACGCCATATTCCATTCGGTCATCCAGTATATGCACTGAAATGTAAAACAGTTAATGATATTATATAAACGAATACCTTCGTCTAACCTAACAATAACATAGAAAATTTAGCACGCGTTACTTACTCAGTTTAAAACTTCAAACATTTGTCAGTGTTGATTCTACTCTACAAATTTCCTTGAAACAATTTTCTGGAAATTAGGAACGCTGAAAATAGAGGCAGAAGAGGAAGCATGGAATTTGGTGGTTGCGTCCCGGGAGGAGGAAACTTAAGCTCACTAACAGAGCACTGGCATGGTAAACCGAAGACATGTGGTTAAGATCCTGTCGTGGCTTCGAGTTTTCTCCTATGCAAGTACTTTTTATTGTACGAAGGAAATGTTCGTAATTCACGCGCTAACATAAACACACTTCGCTTCACGTAAATGTACAGCAATGAAGAGTAGAAATTGAGCTAATATACTGTTAAAATAATAATTTGCGTACTACCAGTGGACAATGAAAATGCTGAAAGCACTCTTTTCTACCACTGGCAAAAGTTTAGTTTCAAACCATTGCTAATAGCACTGAAAGTATGGAAAGAGAACGCAATAACAAGAGATGTTAAAAGTAATTAGCCCTCATAGAATTTCTGAGATATTGTGTTCTAAACTAGCAAATAGATCAATTGAGTTCATATATTATTTTACTTAATAAGGCTTAAAGTAATCACTTTATGAAGTTACTGCCCCGCGGTATAAGGAACACGTGTTTAGCACGGTGTAATAGCATGGTCTCTATATTAATATTTTGAGTTTTATTTTAATACTACAGACGATATAATTGGAAATGGTTTGATTTTCTGCACAGTAAACACGTCCTAATGTTACAAATTATATTACCAAATTATTTCATTCAAAGCAGTTAATATTGTCACATGAAATTCTTTGTGTAATATTTATGATATGGTGATAATAAATTAGTAAATATTTACTGCGTTTATTTAAATTGTGCAAAAATTTTATGACTATAACGGAAACGCTTTACTGTTATCCACATAGTGTAAAGTAACACTATTTCGCTTAAATAACATTATATGTATTGTCATATTCTTTATTAATTAGTACAAAATATTCATTGTCATTAAAAATGAACCCAAAACAAAAAAAAAACTACAGAAAAACATTGTATGAATTGCAATTTATCTGAATTTAAAGAGTATTTCAGGAAATAAATAAACACAAGAATACATAAAACTCAAAATATTAAAAAATGTCTATACTTAAAAATGTATATGTAACTGTATACTATTTTATAATTTTTCTTTAATTACTGGCCATTATTTATATTTCCAGAATGCAATCTAACAAATTCATAAACTTTACCTCCTATACAAACGTTTGTAAATAAATCATCATAATGAAAAATAAGAGTTGATTTTATAACAGTAAACAAAGTTTTAGGGAAATTACTGGGTAATCGTTCCAGTAAAATAGGATTAAATAATAATTGCAAAATTGGATAGATGGCACGCATCGAAAATATTATGCACTTGTACCATACTCAATACTTAAAAATAATTCTTCTTACACATGCAAAAGTCTAGCAATAAAAGTATTTTCATCAGTCATTGTTGTTTAGCAACCGTTATCACATTGCAGGGGAAAGTATTTGAAAATATACGAGTCTTGACTCATACACACTCAACCCTCTGTCTCAGTATCCTGAAGCAGTTGCCCTGCAAGCACTGCCCGGCAAGTGAAATCATGTTCTTACGTCATTTTTTCGCGAGTTGGCGGACACTGGCTTAAAGAAGCCAAGCTAAAGACCAATCCTAGCATTGTTTTATAAGATAATACAAATGTTTCAATTATTCTAAAGTTGTTGAATATTGTAAAATAGAAATTGTATGAATATAATATATCTTTCAGCATCTAAATGAACATAACAAACCTTAAAAATGCTAATGCATCGATAAGCCTTAATGCAGTAGAACAATTATACACCAATATACAACAATTTGTACTTTCCATTTCCATGTTCCTGTTTTCTCGCTTATTAGCGCTACCAAACGATACCCGCTGCTTCTAGCTATGGATTATTTGGGGCGGAGAGGATACTTGTGCTTCATACTTACTCATTTGTGCCTACGCTCCTTCGGGAGGAAGGGATGCGGTAAGACACATAACCGGACGGCCAGGATCCAAGGACTTTTTTTTATTTATTTTGGTTTATTTACGAACGCTCTTTGATATCTCAGGTAATCAGTGTCCCATTCAATTCAGGGCGTGAAACGGTCGATTAATTTTGCTCAGAGGTCTCTTGTTTCAGGCATGGGGTTCTTTTACGTACCGTAAATCTACGACACGAGACCCACGGCTTTACTTCCCTTCCGAAGGATTTTTACGTCTGAAAAAATCCCTGGCCCGGGATTGAACCCTAAATCTCGAGTCTACGAGGCAAGTTTGACTACCACTAGACCACCAGGACCTACAGATCCAAGGACGGTGACGGGGTCCAGAGGGAACACTCAGAAGCCGGTGGAACCTCTCACTATGGAGATAAGAGTCCCTCAGAACTTTCCTACCAGACATCGGAACATAAGCCTTCACAAAGCACGAGCCACCATTGCACCGCGCCAGTCCATCTCGCTCTTTCATCTATAGAAGCGCATAGTTCTGCTTTGATACAAGTGCACTGGTTTTATTTCCCGCGTTGATTGCTTTTTTGATGGTACGCGACTATGTACTGCCCCCCCCCCTTTGCACGGTTTCGATTGTACTTTTATTTGATAAATACATCCACGCAGCATGACTTTCGCGTAAATTTACAGATGGCTATATACGCCAGAAGTTTAAAGTCCTTGAAGATAACAGTTTTGTTAAATAAACTTAGAAAGGCGTCCACTGTGACCTCTAAAGAATATGCTTTAGGATGGCTGATCAAACGCAGCTTGTATCTATTTAAATAATACAGCTTCTGTGCAACAACATAAGGGGGTGACATATATGAATTTGATAATTATGGTGAAGAAAAGATTTTGAGCAAACAGCTGGAAAATGCTGCTTCTTTGCTGACACTGAGTTACAAAGAACACAAATCTGTTATTGATACACATCTGATGAAATAGCTGTTGTTACTGATTGACTTTCCTAAATGAGATGATAGGTTTGAAAATCCAATATCTAACAACCAGTGGCCAAAGACGATTGCAATACCTAACATAACAACACTTCATAATATTGCAATAATTCTAATACCAAACATCTAAAGCTCTTATATCCTCAAAGATATGCAAAGTGGAAGGGAACCAAATTCAAACAAGTTATAGACCATGCTACTATAATTAAAAGTATTAAAATAGCTTTTTGACACTATTAATGTTTACCGAGATAATTTCATTTTTTTTTTTTTTTTTTTTTTTGGAGAAAATAAAATGCAATATAAGAATGTTACTCTTGCAATTTGCTGATATGAACTTCCTTCCATAGTAAGAAACAAACGAGTTATTTTAACAATATTTTAAAAATCAGGTAAACATTCGACTGAGGAGTCAAATGTATCAATAAATTATTAACACTAATTTCCTCATAGCTATTTAGTACAAAGCTTCATTGCTTTACTAAAATAAATTTGCAAACATGTGATTTAAGTACCCACAACAATTACAAAAATAAATGTGCATTAAAATATTTGAAATAAACAAATTATAATTAACTACATAAAACAATAAACATGTGTGGTAACCAGGAAAAGAAAAAATGAAGGGATATATTTATATTTCATTTTTTTCCCTCCATTTGCATTATTTTGATCAAGTAATTTTGGCTACAATGTTGCCAGTTTTCACACTTAACATTTTGAATCTGATAACTGAATTTTATAAGTTCCTGTTTAGAAGGAATATAGACCTGTACATTTTATGACTAATTCAATAAAAATGTGATCATAAATAACTTACTATAAGCTACAGAGTGTAGTTTTGTGGAACATTTTAAAACAGTTTCATGAAAATAGATGTTACATTTTAACACAATGTTTTCCCTCTCTGAAACAGTCAAGAAGGGGAACATTTTATCATACTTTTTATACATCATACTTAACGGTATAATATCTGTGAAGGAGCGTATTAAGTTTCCTTCCATCCTGAATACTTCAAATTAACAGCTTGCTTGCGCGACTTTGGAATTTAATAATTCTCTTCATTTGCTGAACCCTATACTGAGTTTCACATTACCTGGCGTATTTAGCAGACGCATTTCTAAACAAAGAACTTCTTTCCTCTCTGTGAATTAACCTAATGCCAGTATACAAGTGGCTCAAATTTTGCTTTCGTGAACTCTGCGACACATTGGATACAGTTGGTGTTGGGCATTCATTATGCCGCTGCTAGTATTGCTATTCTTATTCCATAAGTTTGTGGTGTTCGAATCGAGTATGTAATTTTGGATCGTTTTCTTTAAATACTATAAAATTGATTTCGACAGGTATCAGGCCAGGTGTTGCCTCATAAACAGGGAAATAATTTTCCAATATAAATGGTCGACCTCTATAGTGACAACAGTTTCTCAGCAAGTATCTATACAGACAGGCCTACAGCACATGCCCAAGTGATTGTTTCTTAACATCGTAGACACTTTCTGTTCGATATGAGTTAAAGAGGACAAGTCTTATAAAATGTTTAACAGAATACACGAAGCTATCCTGTGTTTTCTTTGCTAAGTGTGGTATTTCTTAAATGAGCTTTTAATTAGTCAATCTGGGCACTGCCTAGAAATTTGTTCAGCATATTCTTAAGTTTTGATGTAAAAATGCAAAATTGAAATAGAGCGTTCTGCCAAATTACCTTATATATATTCGTATGTAATAAACAAACCTATGCCAGTTCATATTGTTTAACATTTGATGCCTGTAAATTATGCAACCCAAAACTTGTAGTGAGTCGTTTTCAATAAAAGAAATGTGAAAATAGCTTTACAATAACGCGGAGGAGCTCACAGTAATTTCTAAGAATCGTCATTAGTATTATTAATACATAATTAATTATTAATAATAATTAGTAATATACTGCGAACTTGCAAGTTCCTTTAAGTCCTCGTATGTGTGATCCAGTGCTAAGTTATCGTATTAAGCAGATACCACACTTAGAGCTAAATGCTATAGATACCAGATGCAAAATATAATACCAACATTTTAGGCTGCAGAGGTGAAAGAAGACTCAGAGGAATTGACCTGGGTTCAGTATGGCAATTAAAATAATAAAAACGTCTGAAAGAAGGTTAAAACAAGGCTAGAGGGATCAGCAGACAGGAAATCGAGGCAGAATGTAACACGAAAGTCTCCTTGAGCCTATCGACTGAAATTAAATAAATTCGGGGGATATGGCTCTTTATAGGGAGAAAGGAAAGATCAGGAATGATCTGATTTAGATTGGGAAGTTGGGAGGCTCAAAATAGAACGGATAGTTCCGGTAGGAGAATCTGCCCATTTTGTGGAGGGGATGAAGAATGGGTACATATTCTGGCAGAATGTGCCCACCTGGAACACCTGAGAAAAACGCTGTTTCCTGAAAAGGATGAAGGTAATTAGAGGTCGATTAGCATACTGGGATCCGTTTGCGAATCGCGCTAGTTGGTTGAATATGAGCATTTTCTTAGGCAAAGTGCGCGAAGCCAGCAGGAATTTATTTTCCGGCTACACCAATGTAATTATATGTTATGTTTCCATTCATACCGTTCTTCCCATTAAAAAAAAAAAAAAAAAAAAAAGGTTTGTTTGATCATTTATCATTTATTTTTATTATTGTTTTATTTGTATTATTATTTGTCCTCTTTATAAGTGTTATCTATTTGAGCATGTACATGCATAAAATATATTTGTAATATATTTTATAACAATATACACTTACCTTTAATATTTTGCTATCGAAATCATAGTGCGCATGTCACGAAACTGGGTTTACTATGTGTATTTTCCATCAGATGGCACCGCATAAGTAGATGACATAATTTATTTTATACAAACTGAGCATATTTATTACTTTAATATATCGTAAAATAGCTATCAGGCATGTCTGTATCAAAGGAACACTAATAATACTTTATTGCTGAATGTATGCATTCTGACGCTAAAGTTTAACACACCTGATAGATAACAGTTGCGATTATCTGCCCTTGTGGAAAAAAGCAGAACATTGTTTTGTGATTTAGCAGTATATGGCCAACAATTCACCACCTAATGCTCCTTAGAAATTCCTGTGGTTAGTGGAATTTCACTATAGGAAAACTTAAAAACACTAAAAAGTTTTCTAAAGAATAATAATTAATTTTCGTACTAAAACTGTGATATTCAGAAGGATGATCATTTTTTGGTTATGTTGCTCTACTCTTGTGTCGTAAAATACTGCCAAGAAAACATATGCATAAAAATTAACAATTTTTGGTCGCATTTCTGCACTGAAATTTCTATTGGATAATGGTGGTGTTTGGTTTAATAATTTTCAGTCACCTCCCGATCCCTAAACTTCGATTATCGGCATTATAAAGAGCAGAAAAGATAATATATGCTTTTCGGAAATTATTCATTTATGGTAATTATTAAACTAAACTACGCTCACCAGCTACTTGGCCTAACTTTTTTTATTATCCTGGTAAAATTCAGAAACGTAAGACTCTGCAAATACGTAGGGGTTTAGAAGGGGGGGGGGGACAAGATAGAAATGCTTAAAGAGTCTTGCCCATCATTCAGAAAGCACCAATTAAAACCGAAAACCGCAATTAGTATGATATTCTACACGATTACTTTTTATTTCAGTGGCAAACATTGGAATTTCATACATATGAACTTTATGGTTAGTGTTTTATTAATATATTAATCTATAAATTTCACGTTTAAAGCTGATATTTAAACACGCGTGTTTTCTGTGCCTATAGACGCAACATTAGACAGATTCAAGGAGATTTAAACCCCATTCGAAGCGGATTTGGCAGCAACAACGTCAAGATAATTATGCAAGTTGTCCCTACTGAATCACCTTATACTGTTGTTAAGTCTTTAACTGCTTGCACACAGAGCTCAATTTTAGATAGCGGTTGCAGCTTTTACAGCATTGTCAGTTTATATGGTAGCCCTGAAATCTTTTGTTGGCTACAAACCGCATTCAGCAACAGCTGAATTCCCTTGGCTGCTGGTGCGCTGTATTGATTGTACGTACACTCAAATTACTTGCGTTCATTTTGTTCACGTTTTCAATTGTTTCATTGTTAAGAAGAAGAACAGGGCGAGGAGGAGAAAGGAGGAGTGCAGTCTACTTAGTATATTACAATAAGGCGCGAAATGGTTGTGACTTCTCTCTCTCGGTAATGTCTCTCTACCTATACATATAGTTTCGGTCTTAGCGGCCAGGGGGAGTTAGCTGCGTGTAGACTGGCTCTCCTGGGATATTAGCTCCGTCGGTTGTAAGTGAGCCCGTGTTTCAGCAGCAATTTTATTTTTCCGTTTGGCTTCCAGAAAAACGTTATCGTCTAGGTTTCCCTTACGTACTTAAATTTTCATAGTGATTGTTCCTATGTATGAAGTTGTTTACATGATGATAGTATTATCCAGTTGACGCTGGTTTCACGTTTAAAGCATTTCGGGAAATTAATAAACACAAAAAAATCAGGTGGACGTGGAAACTGATGCTAGCATTGAGTCAATAGTGTTATTAAATAAATTAAGTATTTATTTAATAATAATTAGTTATTACTCTAATTATAACTACTAGTGATTCTTTAAACGATCGTTCATAGATAGACACAATTGAACTGTGTGATTACGTTTGTTGAAATGGCACAAACTGAAAATGCATCTATTGCCAAAAGACAGATTTTGGAACATTATTTTCATTTTCTTCATTTAATAAATTTGCGCCCTTACAAGAACTCAATAAGGATATCACTGATGTTAAGTGCTGCTAATACTAATGAAAACTGCTCCAAGCGAATTAAAGGCCTCACGTGTATACATATGCAATTTAGTAAATATAAATCATTTTCTAAATGATTTGCAAAAGTTGGAAAACGGAAATTATAAACATATGACTGTGACAACAAAGTTAAGCTTAAGTTCGAAAAAAATTGAAGGATATAGAAATACAGTACACTCTTTTGTTAAAACAAACAAACGATGCCGATTTTATCACCAGTGTTCCATTCCGTGATTAAAGTTCCTAAGCCTCTTCCCTTTCTAGCCTAAAACCAAATTGAATAAATGAAAAAAATTATGAAGTTCCTAAACTATATAATGCTATAGTTAAGAATGAACCACCCAAGCCTAAACGTTCTATATTACAGTGTACAAAATGTCAGGATTACGATCATTTTAAGAAGTACTGTTTAGGACTTCCCGTTGCGTTAAATGCGATGGTTTGCATCCTACTACTCAGTGCACCAGAAACCAAAACTTCCTCCTATCTCTGCCAACTACAAAGGTTGTCCTGTGCATTCAAACTTCAAATATTCACCCAAACTAACGTCAGAAATTTCAGCCGACAGTAACAGTCTGTTACTTCTGAAGCACGAAATAAATACTCGCACCTATATTCTTACATCATATGCAGACGCCACTAAACAAAATCTGTTGAATTAAATGGTTAATAGAGGATTGCCCGGTTTTAATCTGAGTACTTACAAGCCAATCAACATACACTATGCATATTAACCCGGAGTCTACTGGGTAACGGGCAACTTTTTGCCACGTCGTTTTAGATGCCTGGAGACCAAGCTTGATAAACGTAACTGCAGAAAAATAGTTTTCTGCCAATTTATCCAAGACTTCAAATTGAGAATAAAACCCTCAAGCATGCTCATTAAAGTATTAGCAACGATATAAGTAGATTCCCGATGATCTAAACGTAAAGCACTCCAGGTTTGAGGATTTAAACCTAGCCCAGGTCAATCGCGCAAGTCCTCCGGTAGTGACTTAAGGTCATGGACCCCATGTCGTACATTTAAGGCAAGTTAAAGAACGGCATACCTGAAAAAAAAAAACATCGCTCGACAAAATTACCGGCCATTACACGTCCAAGTAATACTTTAGCATACACTAGTTGGCACTTGAAGCGATGGGCTGAACTGGTGTACCCACGGTTCCGGAAATCGACGCATGTCGGAGGTTAGCCCTGCAGACTGACACAGCCTCCAACACAGATCCTGAGCAACATACACACCCAACTACTGCTTTGTTGTTCTAGAGCATATGTGTTTGTGTGAACTTGGAAAGGCAATAACTGTGTATGTACTAATGAGGTAGGCTAGTCGTAATCATCCCACACATTACACGACTAACAGGTAATTATTAAACTGGTGTATGACAAGTCATGTCATCTTATTGCACCTTATTAAGCCAACAGCCTGATATCTTATGAAAATATATAATATGAAATTTAGAAGTTTAAATAAATCGGCTTCATACGTTACAATATATGCTTCTATAAACGACTTTATTATTTTTTCTCTTTAGTAGGCTATTTACAGGAATTCTTTGTTCGTTTGCAGCGGTTCGAACAGACTCTTAAGCCAGTTATATTATTTCACGTGAGTGCATTCTTGTTAATGTTGTTTTATTTTGTTGGTATTAATTTCAGAAAGAAGTATTTTACCAGAGCATGAACGGTCTTGAGACTGTGATGTGCTATATATGTTTACATAGTTTAATTGATATAATAAATACTACTACTATAAAAATAAGGATAGTCCTTGAACACCAAAATGGAGGGCTGTTGTCATTAAATAAGTGGATGGATGGTCTTGTGGTGCAATGTCTGCTTTAAAAGTATATTTTTAGTAAGTACGGGTTTATAGAAGTATGGTGTAAAAATTGAACATTAGATTTCACCAAATGTATGATAAAAAAAGGTACTAAATACTTGCAACTTTCTGGAAAATAAATTAATTTAAGAAAGGAAAACCTCAGGGGAAGCAGAGGATAAAGGAAATCAAGAATAAGAAGGAAAAGTTTAAAAGGGAACAAGGACAGTAAAGTAAAATGGATGCAAGCAAGGAAAATTTAATATGAAATCTGTTCGGATCATAAAATCAGCTTCGAGAACAACTGGTTAGATAAGAGTATGTATATAAACTTTCGACGGTCAAGGACAAATGCTGCACATGCATCATGCATTTCAGCAGGTCAAGAGAGTAAATAAACGTGAGGCATGGTGAGACGTGTTCCTTGCCGAAGGAAACTCAATAAACCAAAGTTCTTAAAACTATAAAAAGCGGGTAAAGTAAAGCTGGAGATTTTGTATAGCAAAATAAAAATCAGCATCTTACAAATTCAATAGCTATATGCAAACGATTAGAAGGGTTTACTATATAGAACGTGAATCCGGAGAGGAAGAGAGACTAGGTCACATCTCAACACCTTGCATGCTATTACATCTGCAGTAGCAACAATAAAAACAGGTTACGCGCAACTTAAAGAATGCTCTTGCTGGATATAAAGAGAATGGGACATCTTGGGCCTTGAGTGTAAATCGACTGTTTCCGGAAAAGATGACTTCACTGTTCTATACCAGAAAGACTCATTTAAAATAGTTTTAAATAATCGTGCCAATAATCTACAAGAACCTAAACATGTCAGTGCAGATGAGAATAACACTGAGCGAGAGAGTAGAAAATATTCCAAAATCTTCGCGAGAGATAGGGTTAGGGTTCGCTACCGAGAAACAGATTCGCAATGCATATGATCCTGAGAGGGCAACTCCATGCAGTGAGAGATGAAGGAACAGCTGACAGCCAGGAATACGAGGAGACCTCCATCCTATCAGACAGAAACATTTCCTGAGCGCAAGCCACCGCCACACCAGGCACCTGATCTTGCGTTCCGATTGAACCCGGAACTTCCGAATGCGGTCTCAAACACAGTCACCCCGCTCGGTTGCGAGATGTTGATTTGGTTTATTTACGGACGCTCTTTAACATCTCAGGTTATCAGGACGTGAAACGCCTATAAATTTTGCTCGGATATCTCTTCTTTCAGACTTGAGATACTTTTACGTGCCGTAAATCTACTACACGGGACCCAGGTCTTTACTTCTCTTTTGAAGAAAGCCATGCTTAGGATTTTTACGCCGTAAAAATCCATCGATCCTGGCCGGGATTGAACATCGGTTGGGAGGTATAAATGCAATTTCCTCTTTTCGAAATGCATATGGAAAATATCCTAGCATGGCGTTACAGTAAAGCCAGATCCAATTACAGCGTTATAATCTGAGAAGTGGCAAACTTTTGTGAAAGTTCAATAAAATTCGCTTTAAACTTTAAATACTCCAATTAAGAATATACACTAGCTTAACAAGCAATGTTCTCGTGAAAGAATTGCAACCTGCAAATAGTGAAAATATGTACAATGAATTAAACTTGTTCTCAACGTCTTGGAGACATGATGCAAACTGTGCCTGCTTATTAACCTCGCTATCTAGCTTATACAGAATAATCAACAGTGTGACAACCGAATAGGAAAGTTCCTACTTACATGAAGAAAACTACATAATATCGACATCTGACTAATACTGCACATGATTACAATAATGATCAGTTCTAGTCTGAAGTAGACTAATTTGTTTCTTGAATAGAACAAAATGTAAAGCAAGTTCCAAAACATCTTTCTCGAGTTAAATATCCTATTGCCTGTAAGACTTAAAGGATTCAATACTTCCCTCAGTAAAGATTATATTTGTGAGGGACTTTTAAATTGAGGTAACATAGAAGGCACCCCAAACACGGCACTCAACTGCTCATTATAAACTAACTCCAGTTTTCGTAACAACTCGGAATAGACGGTGCAGTGCCGATCTTTAAAGATATGCACGTGCAGCTGAAATTTGAGCATTCTCAAATTTCAGCTGCACGACCAGTCTGAGGTATATTTGTATCTGTCACAGAAGTAATAAAGACCTCTGAAATAACACGACGAAAGAATGTCCAAGAAGGTCCAGGGTAATGGAAGTTAATTGAATTACTCATATATTCAAAACTCGGCAATATTCTGTTAAATTCAATAGGTATATGTTAAGTTGTTTGAAGTACAAAATAGGTGCATACGGATCTTACAGCCTTAGGCCTCATTTTGTCATCACCGAGCAGTTGCAAACAGATGTTAGTAATGAAAATTGCCTAAGTTCGAGTTCTACAGATGCGTAAATTGTTTTAAATTACTCTTTGCAAGTAAAACTAACGTTTATACACGCATGATAAAGTTGAATTAGCTTCCAATTGCAAATATATATATATATATATATATATATATATATATATATATAAATTAACACTAATAATAAAAGTAGATAAAGATAAAAACACAGAGAAAGAGTCACATTTGAAATTGCTATATTTCGAACTACTGCTAGTTCTTCAATGGCAAGAAGCTTGACGAGTGAAAGTGATAAAAGTAAATTAAATTAATTGGTCTAGCTTCTTGCCATTGAAGAACTCGCAGTAGTTCGAAATATAGCAATTTCAAATGTGACTCTTTCTCTGTGTTTTATCTTTATCTACTTTTATTATTAGTGTTAATTTGTTACATTGTTAATAGTGTTTCTTTATTTTTATTTTTCATTAATATTGTTTGCACCTCTGGTGCTGCTTTTAACTTTGCTTATTAAGCTTTATTTGCTTTTGTGTGTTTTACTTTTGCGTGTTTTGCTTTTGACTTCTTTACTATTTATCTATTTTTCTTTTAATTTTATTTCTGTGTTTTCTAAAATACTTTATTATTTATTACATCTTGGTCTAGCTTCTTGCCATTGAAGAACTCGCAGTAGTTCGAAATATAGCAATTTCAAGTGTGACTCTTTCTCTGTGTTTTATCTTTATCTACTTTTATTATAAGTGTTAATTTGTTACATTGTTAATAGTGTTTCTTTATTTTTATTTTTCATTAATATATATATATATATATATATATTCACGCTCACACACGCAAATAAAATATCATTTTTTCAAAATAAATATGAATTTCATAACAATTGTTTAGATGAAATAAAAGTATTTTTGATTTTTCATTTTAAAACATTTATTAATGACGCTTATTTTGAAAACTAAGATTAATTTACGTTTTTGTGTTTGAAAAAAAAATGTTTTAATATATAAAAATTAAGGAGATATTATTGGCATGTATTAAATATTAACTTTCCTTGCAAAAGTTACAAAAAAGTCAAGCATAACCAATATTTGAAGATTGCCCGCTCAGCCATAAGAGCACACGGTCGAAGCAAACACATTTCCTGTTTGTGGTATAACTGGAACATGAACTAAGGCGACATTGTGAACCCAGCGTCAGCGTACGCTTCCGATGTTTTCCGAATCCTACATTGAACTCCGCAGTTTCTTGGGGTGTATTGCAGCACCGCTAAAAGCGAACATGGGCAGAGTGGTGTTATGACAATAAAAGAGGGAGAGCAACATCATATTGTACTATTATAACAACAGATATAGAACAAGGACCTGTTAACAAGGGTTTACTACAGGAACATATTACCACGAAGCTTGTTATAGCATTATTAAACAAACACGTGACAGCAACAGATAACTTGCAGCTGAAAGATTTTTATTTTTAATGTAGCACTTAGAAAGTTAATACTTAATGAAATATATATTTTTAATTTATGAAAATGTGACATTTCCGATAAAGCTATCAAATTTATGCACGAACATCTCGTTAAAGAAAACAATATGAAAGTCTAAAAATAATTGTCATGAAATAATTTATTCAGTACGAATTTTAGTTTAATAGTTCAGTATAGCAAGCCGCGATTTTCTTTTAGTTATAGAGGCAGTTAGACGCATCTATTGTGTGTGTTTATTATTATTATTATTATTATTATTATTATTATTATTATTTATTAATAGCATCACCGCTGTATTGCTCTCGGAATATATGGCCGCTCCAGAAATACACGTCACTAAGACTCCAGTTAATTTGTAAATCGACGATTTATTAATTTGCTGATTATCTGTTGAGGGTCTACAGAAGGAACTCGACAATTAACAGGGCTATTGCCACAAATGTGAAATGATCTTGAACGTCAACAAAACTAAAACTTTCATTATTAAAAATGAATCAGTTCACAGTAAGAATGAAAAATGGAAATAGCAGAATAATGAGGTACAGAATGCAAAATATTTTCATTATCTATGTGTAGCTCGGTATGAATGAAGGATGAGTTTAGTACATAGACACGGCATCATACAAAGCTCGGGGGCGAATGTCAGAGCTTTTGCGTGCATTGTCACGGGTGCCTGATATTCTATAACTGTTTTGCAGAATATGTATAGCGTCATGTATGTCGTGTTCTGTCTCTGTCTCTCTCTCGGTTCACAGACGCTCTTTAATATTTCAGGTTATCAGCATCCCATGCAAATCGGCCGACAAATTTTGCTCAGAAGCCTCTTCTTTCAGGCTTGTTCTTTATCGTGCCGTAAATGTACGACATGGGACCCAAGGCTTTACTTCCCTTCCGAAGAAAGTCATACTTTGGATTTTTACTCCCGAAAAAATCCATCGGTTCTGGTCCGAACTTGGGTTTAGAAGGCAAGGCATGGTTACCTCCACACAACCATGAACGACGAGTTCTCTCGTGTTCTGTGGTTCTGAGATATGGTGCTCAGAGAAAGTGCACTGACTGAACAAATTCCAAAGCGAGTTTCAGCAGTAGGGAGGAATACAACCAACTATGGGGTTTTACGGGAATTTGGGAGCTATGAAGGTAAAATTAGAATAATTAACTACTGGTTACGCATAATAAAAGGGAATCGCGCAACTTTAAGAGCTCTTAAGCTACCAACATTAGATTAGTAATGGGGAGCAAAGATGCTGGGCAGCGAAAATAAAATGAAGTCCAGAGAGCATTGGAATGGGATGGGAGAGAAGAGAGCAAGGAATAGTAATTAGGTTTCGAGAAATGTATAAAAAAAGCCTTGAAAAATTAACTAACAGAATATAGAGGCAGAATGCAGAGAGAAAATATCACTTAGTTCATGCAACGAACTCAAAAATCAGACGTTACAGATGTATGTGTGTGAGAGAGAGAGAGAAATAAAATAACACAATGAACAATGCAACTAAAATAACAATATAACCAGAAAAAGGATAAAACACAAAGAAAGTTACAGTTTTAGTATCGCAATATTTCGAACAGCTCGTGCTCTTCTTTGGCAAGAAGATTGGGGAATGTAGTAAAAATAAATATTGAATATCGACGGTTAAATGATGCATGGAAACAGTTTGAACAAGCAACAAGAGTGAGAGAGAGAAAAAAAAATATAAAAATATATTAATACATGATTTAAACCGTGGTATACACGCTTCAGTCGTCAAAAGCCTTGGTGAAGGCTGCAGAGGCGATTCAGAAGGATCTGTTAAAATAGTTTCCAGCATGTCTTTGAAGACTGACAGAAAAGTTGGGACAGGTGCATTGCATCCAGTAGGAATCACTTTGAGAAAGATCATCAGAATTATGAAAAAGAGTAAAGATATGCTGTAAAAACTTGATCAACTTGAATGATCATCATACTAAAATAAAATAGTTGATAAATATAACTGGTGGCTATTTAAATTTAACTTTATACTGATGCTTTTTAACTACTCGTGTTCCTTCTGAAAAATCGAGTATATCTAATTAAAACGATACGTAATCATTATCTTTTTCAGGTTCCAAATACTCTTTGATGTGACTTTCCTCTTTCAAAATAATAACAAATCTATCGATCAATTGGTAGCTGATCCAATAAAACTCCTGCATCACGGAATGACAGATTTCCAAATTCCCGCAAACACTGAAAATACAGTTTATGCATATGTCAAGATAAACTAAATAATTTTATTTTGTCTTTCTAAATAAATAATTTATCTAGATCCTAATTAACTGAATG
The DNA here is from genome assembly GCA_030762175.1 of Metallyticus violacea. Taxonomy (NCBI): domain Eukaryota; kingdom Metazoa; phylum Arthropoda; class Insecta; order Mantodea; family Metallyticidae; genus Metallyticus; species Metallyticus violacea. The sequence continues at coordinate 38,731,485 of CM060832.1, forward strand.
AAAATTAAATTCGGAATGGCAAAGGTATAATTTTACATGGTTATAACATTCCTCTTTTATGTAGACTTTTTGGATCCGATCTCTTTCTCTTTTATCTCGTCGTATGTTTCGTACAGCTTTAATTAATTGCGTGTCTTCTACTCATTCTATATGGGCATTCCAATCTCTTCTTACTTTTGTGAATTTCACTACATCCATTATATTATTGTCTCTTTCATTTTATGCTGATGGCTCTTGAGGTACCCATTTGTTGTTTTCGTTGGTTTTATTTTATTAACCTCTGCTCTAGTTTCTGTTGTGTACCTTATTATGTATATGACAATTGTTTTATAATATTTTTATTTTACTTTGAATGTGAAATGTTAACTAATGAGCTTTAATAGCCTTCAGCATATTCTCACCAAACGGGCGTTTATATCCCGCACCACACTGCATTTCATTTTTTATAGTTGATATGTTTTATTAACTTTTGGAGAAATATAAATTATAGTATATTGTGCTAGTTTTTATTGACCTTGAGTGAAAAACTGTGATAGGTTTTTAACAAAAAAAAGCTTGTTACCGACATAAAGACACGACCTTTCCCCATGAATGGAATGATCAATAGATATTCCACATATTTCAACACCAATATTTTTATCGGGTCCTATTAACTCACGTTTAACAAGGAGAACTACGCTCGTCCTTGTATTTTTATTGTGTTTAAATACTTGTCCCTCTTGGTGATTATTTAGGAAGGTTCTAGGAAATATTTCTGTTAGTGTTTTTTTTTTCTGGTATTTCTACACATTAGGCACCTATTCATAATTTACGGTTTAACGTTTCTTACCATTAACACATTACTGCTTTCGTTAGATCACAAGCGTCAAACATCTTCGTATAACGTTAAGTTGAAATTTTCTTCATTCGTTTTCTTACTTTCCATTCACTTATTGCATTTGTCAACAACTTGTTATACACATCTGTTAGCTTTTTTTTTTTTTGTTTTTTTTTTTTTTACTTGTTTTATTTATGGACGCTCTTTAACAGCTCAAGTCATCAGCGTCCCATTCAATTCACGGCGTGAAAACGGCCGACAAATTTTGCTCAGAGGCCTCTTCTTTCAGCCTTGAGGTTGTTTTTCGTGCTGCAAATGTACGGCACGGGACCCACGGCATTATTTCCCTTCAGAAAGAAGCCATACTTAGGATTTTTACGCCCGAAAAAATCCATCGATCCTGGCCGGGTTTGAACCCGCGACCTTGAGTTTAGAAGGCAAGTTGGTTATCACTACACCACCAGGACCGACTACACACACACATCTGTTGTATCTGTTCATGCAATTCTGGAAAATGCTCAAGCCAGGTATTCAAAAAGGTGTTATTTTTGCGTTATGCTAGGGTTATAAAATGAAGAGAAAGCTTATAAAATATCATTACCATGATCAAGAGTTTTTTAATGCTGTGTGGTGGATGAAAAGCATTCTGCTAGGCGTACAATAAAGAAATATATTTGTATTAACTATTATCCACATTCATTGTCATAGTTAATAAGAAAAGAGAAAAAAATACGTGTGAAAAGTATATTGTTATTAAATAAGATACAGTAACACTAGCATAACGCAAGTGTAACGCTACTTTTTTTAAATAACTGGCTTGGCATATTTTTTAGAATTGCACGAACAGATACTACATTATAATTTACTTACATATCGCATTTCACACGTTGAAAAGCCCTACTGTATCTTTAAAGATGTCATGGAAAAATCTATTTAAAATACGACCAGCTACATCTCTGCCAATTAACTGGCACATGAATGAAATTACAATGAATTATTGGAAAACTTATTTTCATACAAACACGACATGTAAACAGATGAATATTTAATGAAACTACGGAAAAGTAAAATTATTGGATGCTCTCGACGCCGAGAAAATTGACGCACGTTATTTATGATGCTAATTAATTAGTGCGTATGCTTTTAACAAATGTTCCGGCAAACTGCACAATTATTTCCATTATCTTCCTTCTAAGAATAACGTTTTTCAAAAATCACTTCAAACTATAAACATTATTATTTTATAATTGCGGATGAAAGCATAATTATCTTGCGCTAACAATGGGGTTTGACTTTACAAAATATTCGGAATATGTCCTTCGTTCTCTTGCTCAAAATACTTCATTCTTTCTGCCACGTCATGCACAGCGTTTTGCAGACATTAAAATTTCTTGCCAGATATCAGACGCTGAGAAAAGTGACTACGATATTTATAATGCTAATTAATTAGTACTTACGCTTTTAGTAAATGTTCGCGACACTGCACAATTATTCCCATTATCTTCTAAGAATAAAGTTTTTCAAAAATAATTTCAAAATATATGAAGCACTTCTGCAGTCGATATCTGTTAATTTGAATATCTGTTATACTAATACTTGGATGGACAGAGTTATATTGCTTCTTGAAGTAGGCTATAGAGGGTTGTAAAATAGTATAAACCGGTTTATGTTCGGCCTTTCAGTTGAAAGATTCGGCAGAATATTTTAACATCAGCGATCATCCAAATGTCTTGCAGGATGCGCAGAATATCAGCAAGACCTTTCTCTACTATAAAACAGTAGACACTTGAATGAAATTTTAGTTTTCAAATGTCAAAATAATTTATTGTATCTGTTATTGTAGGATGAATTCCTGTTTTTATTTATTAGGTTTATTTATGGACGTTCTTAAACAAGTTGGTCACGCCGTGTAGCTGGCGACAAATTTATCTCATAGGCCTCTTCTATCAGGCTTGAGATTTTTTTTTACACGTCATAAATCTACTTCCCTCCCGAAGGAAACCGTACTTAGGATTTTTCCATTTTTTAAACATTTTAAATGTAATCATATTTATGAACTGAGCCCTTGATATCTTTATACTCACTAAAATGGAGAAATATATCAGAAAGTTTCAAGTGAATTTAAGAAAATGTTCATATGTTTCAATAAAACAAAAGCATCTTGCTATTTAAAAACAATTACAATTTACTAACCAAATATACACAACAATAAACGATCGAAAGTTTCATCGATTTTCATTGACTTTGAAATTTAATTTCAATGTTATTGCAGTAAAAATATATAACGAAAACGTTTTCTGCATGTTATTACAGATCGCTTTTACATACAAATATAATTCTTAAGTACATATTAGATTAATATTTCACATTTACTACCTTTGCGACATATGCATCGCTATAAATGCTGTTAATTTCAGAGTTAATTTGCCCTTTTATTTGAAATCATTTAGAGAAAATTAAACGCTAGAGCGCTTTTTACATTTCTACTCATAATGGTCAGATTTCCATAATTTTAAGAAACTAATTTAAATTTCATTTAAACGGTACACAGCGAATTTTCTTATTAAAAAATAAATATTGATGCCACTAGAGGGATTTTTAAATTTTGGGTTTCAGGTAAATCCCCACTCTTAATCATTAGATTTCCTGGATTTTCAGAAGCTATTTTTTATTTTATTTAAATGTTACATATGGAATTTAATGGCGAAAAAAAACAAATAATTTTGCCGCTAGAGCATTTTTATATGTTGGGTTTTATGTGAAACCCCAGTCCTAATAATCTGATTTCACTGATTTTCAGAAACTATTTTCTTTTTTATCTCAATCCTTTAAAATAATTTAAAACTGCGACCGGTAGAGAGATTTTAAAATTTTATTCCGCTCGTTTTTAGTCCAATTCCTAAAGGCACGATTGCCATGATTTTCGAAAACTATTTTTATCAATTTGTTTTAAAGAAATCTACCGAGTTACGTTGAGGAAGAAACAAAAATTGCAACCGCTAAAGCGATTCTTCATTTCTTTAAAAGTTTTCGCTTTAGTTGAATCCCCACCCCCAATGGTCCCATTTTGCTGGTTAATGAACTCTAAGAATAATTTGTTAATTGATGATTTTATGCCGAGCTTTGTTGAAAAAAACAAAACTTGTGACAGCTATAGCGTTAAGGGTCATACATATAGTCACTTTCGGTTGCCTAATACGCAGGATCGATGGACATTTAAAGAAGTTTACCAAAAATCGCTTCATGGGTTCAGCCGCATAGCTTCATTCCTTGGGAATTCTCCAATACAGTCATATGAACATTGCATAATTAATTCTCTAACAATGGAATGTCTGAATAGCCAAAGAAATAGCATTGATACGTTTATGAGAAAGAAAAGAAAACTATAAAAAATATACAATACAAATGATGTAATTATAATTAAGTGTATAAAGTTAAATCCGTGTTATTGTCCTATTTTAAATTAAATTAGAATTTCTCTTTATAAATAGCTATTTTTATTTTACAGGTTTGAATGTCCAAAAAGTTAAATGACGTGCTTTTAAAATTGTATCAATATTCTGCAATATTCATGTAAACAAAGCATGGAGATGTTACATATGTATATATGCATAGCTGATTTTATAATAACTGAAGCTCACCCATGTATCTAAACTTGCAAATTTTTGTGCACCAAATTGTAATCACTTCACGTTTTAAAGTTACAATGTTCTACTTAAATAAAACATTTACTTCGATATCTATACCACACTTGATTAAATTGTTTATTGCACACAGCAATAATGTAATTCATAAAACCAAAACTTACCGACCGCCTCCGCCTGGTCTAGTGGTAGCATACTAAACCGGAGATCCTGGGTTAGAATCCTGGTCAAGTTCAGTTGTCTGGGTAAGATTTTTTTTTTTAGATATTTTAATTGTATACTTTTGAAAATTACGATGAATAACTAAAAATTAATTTACTCAATATGAATGCGCTTGAGCTCTTCTGCTCTTATTAGCAAAGTTACTTTCCCTACAAGCCCTTGTTACTGAATGCATGTTTCGCAAAGTATATTTTTTCGTGCTCTTTCCACCAATTTATTAGTTTTTTTTTTTTTTTTTTTTTTTTTTTTTAAGTATTCATAACATCATACAAATCTACAAATGATTCATAGATGAATTTTTGAATTTTTGCTGTATCATTCTTGCAAGTTTGTTCCTTTACTTGGGTGGTAATTTGTTAAAGCTTCAGTTCAGCCTAGCAAAACATCTTTTAATTGAGAACACACTGCGCACTCTTTGTCCCTGTCACTTTCTGCAACATTTTCAAATATTGGAATAAAAGCCAGAGTATCGGCCCCATCTTTAAATTGAGCTTGTTTTTCACCTTGGTCTCTATGCTCGTACTTTCATTTTCTTCTCTCTCTCTCTCTCTCTCTCTCTCTCTCTCTCTAATTTCCTCATAAACCGAACGCAGTCTGTTGGTTTGCAGAACCATAGTACAAGTTATATTGTCGATTTTTTCTCAGACTCAATGTTCCTCATGTCTTCTTAAACGGATTTAAAAACTGCAGTAAGCAATTATGTTCTGTTTAAATCTGTAGCACTTTGGTGCACTTACAATTATGCAGTTATTGGATAGCAACTATTTCACCTTGTATTCACTTCCAGTTTTACGCTATTTTCCAACTTTCACCATGCCCAGCCTTGTTTAACTATTTAATAAATTTTGCAACATTTTCTGGTACTTGAAATGTAAATTCTCGTTCCAAAAGAAAAGATTTTCCATCCAGTGTACGAGTAAAAACAGAGTTTCTAATGTATTTTTAATATTTGCTCCCTTATTGCTAATACACATACATTGTCTAGAGTATAGCGAGATGTTTTCAGTTCACTATTTCTTATCGAATTTCTTACATTACGTTTTCTTCAGTTATCAGAGCTAGATAGTGCACTTGATTGAAAGAATATGTTCACACAAGTAGCCGCGATCCCAGGGAGAACTTTCTCGTATTTCATCAGCTTGAACTTTGACATGACAAGCAATTGTGGTAGGATGGGGTAAAATTTCGCTGATAATTTATTTTCCCAAATCGCTTAACAACATTAATGAGTTTATATCCTAACTTCTTAAATCCTTCGTTTCCTCTTACAATAAAGGGAAGCAGATCTTTGCTGCATAGAACTATACATGCCCTGACTACTAAACGTGAAATGGATATCTCAGTATCAAAGTTATATGAATGTGTCTTTAGATGAAACGCACAAGAAATGAATGTACATAGCCCACAGATAGAATTCAGTACAACAAAAGCAATTCTAAGGCATGCATCACTAGCACCCTTCACGCTTTGGTAATTTGTAAATTTAATTTTGCAACTTGCGTCTTCCACCTTCTAGATACGCACTCTACATTATGTTTCTCTTGAAACATTCCAATCATATTGACTAAAGGATTGAATGTTGTCTGCTTATATGGTACAAGTACGCAAAAGAGCTCTAACAAGGAAATAAAGCAATTCTGGACCCATGTTCATATTATATATTTTTTTTTTGCCCTGTATACAAAGAATGTTTCCCCAAAGTTTTCGAATACTTTTTTCACACCCTAAATAAAAGTTTAATATGGTATGATATTGATTTTAACACAATGTAACATTACAAGTATATCATAACTCCCAAACATCCAATTCCAATTTTATTGTAACTATATCATAAGCAAATATCTATAAAAAACTAGTATCCAATTACATTAAAATCTGCTCAATTGTTTTGTTGTAATGGTTTTCGTCCACCTAGATTCGAGTTCTGCGTAACTGTGCTGCGATATCAACATTTATCACTACTACAGAAATAGCTATATACCATAACAGCAATATTTTTATTTCATATCACAGCCTCTAGCTCCATCGATGCATATAAAACAATAGAAACAAGCGAAATCTATACGTAATTAATATTACGTTGTTTGTTCGCCATGGGGTAAAATATTCAGCAAATTGGCTAAATAGCCAGCAGAATATTAAACGGGTTATTTTCAAAACTAGACTGTCGCTGTTAGCACTATGATATCAATTAATCTTTTAAAACATTTTCTCGTTTTCAATATAAACAAACACCCGCCAGGCAAGAACCTTTATTATACTGCAGTTATCCCATATGAATGCCAGGAAATAGTAAAGAGGCTGGCACTTAAAATATGTTAACATAAATAACAAACTTCTAAAAAGTAAAGCTGTTTCAAGCATCGCCTCAGTGCACTAATGGGAATGAATTATACGTTGTCAATTTTTCCGTACATTTATTATCATCCCTTCTCTAGATAAATTCAAAACCTTCATTTACTTATTTAACATTCAGCGAAAGGTCGCATACAGTACTAACATATTGTGGAAACAGAAACCGTTATTTATTTCATGATTGCATCAAGAACAAATAAGTTTTCGTAAATATTTGAAAGCGTATATCGCCATACTGATAAATATTAATAGTATAGCTGTCTGGTATTCTAGAACACTAGGAATTAAGTTTACTCATTTTTTAAATTAAAATGCCCTAAACCTGAAGAAGAGATATCAATGCAGTTACATGGTATTTGCGGCGTGGACTGCGTTTTTAAGGCTTATAATATTATACTAAGATCTATTAATTTTTTTTTTTTTTTGAATGGTGCTTAACGTCCGTTTTTACTACTGAGGCATCACAGGGGGTGAACACTGGCGACATGAAGTGAAATATATTGGGAAAGGATTTTTTAAGGAAGGAAACGTTCCAGGGCTAATTAGGGTACCTCCCCGGCATTTGCCAGTTATGAGGCCTGAGGAAAACCTGGAAAAACCTGTCAGGGAGGACGGTCCTGGGGGAACCGAACCACAGACCACCCGCTCACGAGTCCGCGCCTTAGCGATCTCGGCCACCCGTGGCGGTTATATCCTTTTCTTCACCGTAACCGATAAATAAACACTGCCAAAGGTGAAAATTCTGTTTCACCAGATACTGATCTACTCCAAGCACAGAACCACGGACCTCTTTCATCTGAGTCTATATTTTCTGCAAACTTCCCTAAGGTCGTACACGGGATTTCTCAAATATGATTTCTCCTTTCTATCTTCTACACGTGGATAATGCAAAAAACAATTTCGTTATATATATATATATATATATATATATATAAATTAACAGTAATTGTAATAGTAGAAAAAAATAAAACACTAAGAAAAAGTCACACTTGAGATCGCTAAATTTCGGACTCGTGGATATAATTACTGTTAATTTGTTACATTGTTAATAGTGTTACTTTATTTTATTTTTATTTTATATTATATATATATATATTATATATATATAAATGAAAGATGATGTAACACTATGAACAATGTTATCTAAAATAACTAACCAGAGAAGCAGAAAAAGGATAAAAAAAAAACCAGAAAGTCACAGAGTTTGTATCGCTTTACTGCAAATTAATTTGAGTTCTTCTAAGGTAGGAGAAAGAAGACAAGTGCCTTGCGTGCGCGCGCGTTTGTGTGTGTGAAATATACAAATTAATGACAAAGTGTTAAGCTAAACAATCAACATTTTTATTTATATTTTCTTTTCAATTTCCTTATTTTAGTTCTAGAACCTGTTCCCATTTCGTTGGTCCTGGTGGTGTAGTGGTTACCATACTTGCCTCCTACGCCCAAAACGCGGGTTCGAACCCGGCCAGGATCGATGGATTTTTTTCGGGCGTAAAAATCCTAAGTATGGCTTCCTTCGGAAGGGAAGTAAAGCCGTGGGTCCCGTGTCGTACATTTACGGCACGAAAAAGAACCTCAAGCCTGAAAGAGAGGCTGTAATTTGTCGGCCGTTTCACGCCCTGAGTTGAATGGGACGCTGATGACCTGAGATGTTAAAGAGCGTACATAAATAAATCAATCAAGTTCCCATTGATCTTCCATACATTTACGAATAAATTCATCATTGAAGTCTTGAACTAACTTCATTCCGCCCTCAGCCGCATCATTTACCATATGATGAGTAATGTCTCCTTGGCATTAAGGTAAAAACATTTTTTCCAAGAAATAAGATTGTTTTAAAAACTGACTACCTGTAATTTCTTAACCTTTTGATCGAAATAAACTCGTCAATCCCTCATCTGAAAGAACAATAAGGAAATGAATGATCTGTTAACCCTTCACATTTCATTGAATTTTTCCACAAATAAATAAATGTTCCTTAGGTTTTTCATTTCATGAGGAACAACTGAGAATAGAAGAGGAAAACTTTTAATAAATAAATTCATTTCCTCGTGCATCTGGCATGGTGTAAAGCTTCAAGCAAATTATTATCAATATTTTTTATTGAAAGATCGATCACATTTTCCCCAAAAATTCAATAAGTTCACGATAATTATTTTTCAGTTTATTTTTCAGTAGGTTAAAATATTTCACCGTTTTATTTTTCAATTTAAATATTGCTGAAAACCTCGTGTCAAAGTTTTGCCTTTCTTTACAATTTTCTTTATCCAAGGAAATCCAGTTTTTCTTAAAAATGTATATCATCTGAGGTAGCTTATTTTCGAATACACTGGGTAACACTTGGTGGTGCTGATAATGAAAGAGGAAAACATCTCTCCTACTAATTGGTTGAGGAGAGTAACAGTTCCATTGAAAGAACCTCTATCGTAACAAAGAATTTAATTTCTTATCCATGTCATTAATTTTAGAACATTCCGAACTACACTTGATTGATTTTTCCCAGTAATATTTGCTCATAAGTTATGATAATGGAAAGTTTTTCAGTTAAAGTCAATAGCAACTTATCGTCCCAATGCACAGTTATAAAGGTAGGGCTGTTTTTTTCAAGCAAATCTTTGATATTTTGGTTTGTTTAGTTCTTAAGTGTTCTCGATACTTTTGAAATGAACTCTGGTTAGCTATTAAATGGTCAATATTAAGTCACAAAACCTCATATGTGGATTAATGGACGAAAATAGCATCTTTCTGGCTCAACTGTCATGTGCCGAGAGCAATTATTAGTTCTGTCATAAAAAAAAGTTCCTTTCACGTTAATATACACTTTTCTTATTTTTCACTTTCTAAAGTAGCCTTCATTTCGTGTAGAGATGCATAAGAACATAAGTTGTAGCCAAGTCTGTACAGAGTTCTGAGAAGTTTGTGACATAATCACAGCCAGTCTTTCTCATTTGACTCGTCGGATGAATTCATCGTAATTTCCCGACACTGTGGATTGTCTCTCATCTATCTTTCATAACTGTAGATTTTCCCCCCTATTTTTGCCACCTCCAAATTTGCTTCTTCAAAATATTCTCCCCAGTTGGGCTCTCTTTTATGCAATAGATATTATATTTAACATGGTCAATACTAAATAGGTTATTTACATTCTGGACAAACATTTAATACTTTTTTTTTTAATACATACCGAGATCTAACTTCAAGTTTCGTTTCAGATTTGATTTAGATAAATTTCTGTGAAACACAGTAACGAATTCCGAAATAAAATATCACGCTCATGGGTCAACAAAGCTCAATTCTGCTACGTTTGTGGCGAGTTCGTGTTTGCTTACATAAAAGGCAGCTCGCGCCCATCACTGCAAGGCTTATAACCTGTACTTTGGTTGTAATATGGATGATCAAGACAAATCATGGGCACCTCATGTCTGCTGCAATATCTGAACTGTACGCCTAAGGGAGTGACTGCAATAGAAACGATCATCTGTGTCATTTACAGTGCCGGTGATTTGGCAGAAATCAGGAATCACGCCTGTTGTTATTTACATCAACAGGTCCTCCGTCCTGTTCCGCACAGCCCAGAATTGTCTGTACCTCAACCCCCTATACTATGGATTATCTAGGAATAACAAAATATATATTCTCCTGCACAAGATGTACACTTCACTGTTTCCAATTCAGAGGTTCGTCGTCCTCCGCAGTTGAGGACGAAACGTTTGGACTCCTTAGCTCCAACAGACCAAGGCTCCTAAGCCCGGAAGAAACTTCTAGTTATAAATCTGACTCCGGCCGTGAAAGCTTCCGATTACCTAAGGTAGCATATTTAACTAAGGACCAAGGCAAAACAACCCGGAAGATTTTAACTGTTCCAAAGAAAGAAATTTATTCGTAAATATACAAACAAGATAAGAAACCTCGCTTTAGAATCTAAATAGAGAAATGGCAGAAGAAATCAAGTTCCAAGTAAAACTATAGCATAGGGAATATGGCAGGCTTCTCCCCCCCCCCCCCAAGTCCTTGGAGTATTAACATCAATTATCCCTATCTCGATACAGCCGAAGGTGGAAGATGCCTTGCTAGCTGATGAGCAAAGACCATTGGCAATGTGCCATCAAAGAATGGCGACAAAACTCAAGATAAAGATAATTAAAGTCATTTTCTGTTTTATCTACTCGAAGGCGAGCTTCTCCTACTGGGCGTTTTATTCTGAAACGAATGTCCTTGCTCGCGTTTTGCTCCATTAATGACAAATAATTCACCGTAAATTCAGATGTTAACTGTGTAAACACGTGTATGAAAAGTCACGTTCACTATGGAAAAGTCCTTAATTCTTTTTAAAGGTTGTGATATCTTGCGGATCAAAAGAATGAAACTAAACACAAAAAAATTAGAAAAGATGCAACGGTGACATTCAGTGTGACAAATTTATTGTTTATGTTATTGCAGTGTACGTTTGTTGTATTAGCAGTGTTGGGGGTAATCGTCCGTTAAGTAAAAAATTTCGTTACTCTAGTGTGGAGCAGAAATTTCTGTTAAAAAACGGTATTACGCTTTAACCTTATTGGTGGTTTGGTATTCTCCCGCCTTTGTATAATTAAAGTGAGCATGGGTAATGAGTAAAATAGTTCGAAATAGGCTCGCAAGCAGATCGAATATGTTGATTCTCCCGCTCAGGGGAAGCAGTTAAAAACATGTGAAAGTCATTTACATCACATATGTAATAATTGTATCTGTGATAATGTAACATATTTACAATGTGCTTTAGTGAGTTACAGCTGTCCACTTTAATTTTCTTTCATTTTCCTAGCCATAATAACGAAGTATGTAAGCTAATCATAATTTTGACAGGCAATTTCTCGCACTAAATTTAGCCTTACAATATTTTGTTAGTGTAATGTATAATATATACATAGTACTAGTGTCATTTGTTACTTCTGGTTCCCTCCTATGAGAGGTGTGCAAGTTGAGGAATGTTCAGTTTCGCCTACAGCAAGATGGAGATGTCAATCGACGAACACTATACTATAAAATTCTGCTTTATATAAAAAAAATCTGCAGCTAAAGTCTATGGAATATTTGTTCTTCCTTATAGCACAGGTCTAAGATGTTTAAGGAAGGAGTTTCAAAGGATGGTGGGCCTTGTGTATCAGTTTGAGCTTTAACGGAGCTGCTGTAAAAGACGATCGTCGAATAACATTAGAGATAGTTACATAAGTTCTTAAAATATTACTGGACGCCACCCCCATACATTAGTAACTGAAAAGTGGCACATATTTGTGCACGGTTGGTTCCAAGACTGCCGATTCCCCCGCCCCCCAAAAGGATGTTCATGAAATTGAAGATTATGTTAAAAGATGCGGGTTTTGTTCAAAGGTAATCACTGCTGATGAAACTTGGCTACATCATTTCGATCCTGAGTGCAAAAATCTAAGCGTAAAACTCAATCATCAACATCAAAAATAGCAAAAGTGGTTGCTTATGCTAGGAAAAATATGTTGATCTTATTTTTCGATATTAAAGAAATGGTTTACCAGCATGTATCACCTGTACACACAACTATAATTGGGCAATATTACAGAGATGTCATGAAAACCCATAAGACCATATTACACACTTGCTAAAGATCATATCTGTGCTACAGGCTGGATGCTGTACCACGATAATGCAAGGCCGCGCAAGTGTTGTTGCTGAATATCTCACAAAAAGCAATGAGAAATGTGTAACTCATCCTCCCTATAGTCCAAATTGGCTCCATGTGGCTTTTTCCCTTCCCAAAATGAAGAAATGCCTTCATGGGCGAAATTTTCCATCATCAGAAGCAGCGGTGAAGGCTATGGAGGTGATTCCGAAGGACCTGTCAACTGATTCCAGCATGTCTCTGAGGGTTGACAGAAATGCTGGGACAGGTGCATTACAATAAACGGGGACTACTTATAAAAATTATGATAAGAGTAAAGGAATGTTGTCAAATAAAATTATGATCATTTTTTATTGACAGCCCTCGTATTAACTATTCCAGTTAGTTATCTCCCATAAGGCTAAGTCTTTCTTCTTGGATGTCGTAGAACGTGACAATATTATCTACTGTTTAATGTATTTGGAAGATTGTTGGTTTATTTTTTTTTATTTTTTAATTTTTTATTTTATTTATTTAATTTTAGCGTTCCATGTCAATTACAGATGAATATAGTTAGTAAACCAATTATTTATAATCAAATCAACCTGAATTTCTTTGGCATTTAATTTTTTTTGCATTTCTCTTAGTGCAAGATATTCATCTTTAGCAAAGCCCATTTACGATTAATCCAATTATTTAGAACCACGACAGCCTCTAAGCACACAAAATGGCGGTCTTACATGGAGCGTTTTCAATCAGGTGTTGGGGTTTATAAGAAGAATCGTGTTTATTTATTTTTCTGTTGCGACAGCATTTGATGAAGTTCGTTCATTTGGATGGGATCGTATTTCAGAAAGTATACTCATTCCTGACCCAAGAGCAGACAAGTCATTCAATTACCGCAGAAATGTGACCTTGTGTTCATATCAGAGAGTGCTAGGTTTGCTTTTGACACCGTGTAACTGGTCTAATGACCCACATTTTTCCTTTCGAACCCAAGGAAAGAAAAAAAGTGCCTTTTTTCAAATTTCCATTAAGAACTGATATTTTATTGTATTTCATTGTGTATCTACTCACCATTTCTATTATGTGTGTGGCGTTCTGCTTATGACACATCAGTCCGGCTCATAAACAGCGCTTCCTTCTGCATCGGCCAAAGCAGAAACTACAAACGCAACAAACCAAACAGAACAGTTTAAATTAATTAAAGAATGTGCACAATATCAAAATGGAACAATAAAAATATACATGTTCAATTGTAGAACCATATGAATGGTCACTCATTCATATTGACAACAAACCAAGGGACAAAAAAGGTTATGTGCATATATTTTCTACACGCTAATAAAAATTAGTATGGGAATAAATCACGTCAGCTTGAGGAGAAAAGGGAAAGAAAAAAAGTAAAAATTGAGGATTAAAATCAGAGATGGTAACAAAAAAAAAAAAAAAAAAAAAAAAAAAAAAAAAAAAAAAAAAACAATCCTCGTATCCAATGCTTACAGATTCAAAATTAATTCAATGAAAGTCATCTCAAAAACAGCTTGTTCCCAAGCATTTCTGACACTGACAACAAAAATAAATATTCTGAAACTTTATGGGTTCTTATTACGTGGAACATTATGTTAGACCCCACTGATTAATGCTAAAGAATGACACAGACAACGTTATTTCAACGCAACCGCTATATACTGGAGTTGTGGCAATAGCTTATATATATATATACATATATATATATAATCATATATAATAGCACTCTGAACAATGAAACTAAAATAACAATTGCTAAAGAAGCAGAAGCAGCAGCAGCAGCAGCAGCAGCAGTAGTAGCAGCAGCAGCAATAGTAGTATTTATTTCAATAATGCTTTACCAGATACAGAATTTAAATACTTATATAACGGACAAATCTAGCCACCTCCGCAGTTCGTACTCCTATTTACACATAATGGAAAAAAAACAGAAATACACGGGATTACATATATACAAACACTAATTCATGTACTAAAATGTTTTAAAAATTACTCCCTCCCAAGTCATGACGGAAAAAAATTGAGCAATTAATACGCACCTTAAATGTATCATTACCGGGCCTAACAACAGAAATACATAATTCTATATATATATATATATATATATATATATATATATAAACACCAGAAAATAAAACAATAGAAATGCATTTCAAATAACTAAGTAAATTACATGTTATCCTCTCTAAACAGAGATTTTCTCTTGTCCATTTTTTCTGCTTAATAAATTTACATATCCCTAGCCAATTATTCGTATCCATTACCATATTTAATAAGTTTGGTTAAGTTTCAGTTTGGGGTCATCCAAAAGTAAAATGGTTATTTCTGTTGTTATATTCCCTTTCTGGGATATTTTAGTTACATTATATTCCAATAATTAAAGCTAAATATGCATCACGATTGAGTAGAACAGATTTAATTGGTAGAAAAAATAAATGATACTGAAATAATTACGAATTCGTTTAACCTCACAAGCGTCCTCTACATTAGCAAATAACAATTATATAATTTCATATTCTATACGTTCACTTAGAATGTATTTATTTACTGTCAGCTTTAGATTTTTGTTTACACTTCGAAAATTTTCTAAAATAATCTTTGTAACTGAGCGTTAAATCTCGTCATTGAAGTTTCAATTAGCTGTTGCTCTTCTGTTTACAGCTGACCAATGTAAAATGCCCATTCATATTCCCAGGCGTCCGGTCGAGCGTGTTGTACCGGACAGTCATTCACACGCAACAGTTCATCTTCCAAAACTTAGTATATTTAAATTGAAAATAGACAAAGTCTGGAGCTAATGAGTCTGCAGAGGCAACAATTTTTAAACTGGAATTGTTCCACTTACAAATGTTCTGCATCGTGCTCCGGGTAAGGTTCATTTCCATCACTGCTTTTTGTTGGGCTAGCACAAACTGCAGCTCTTGTATCTTCATCTATCAAAAGGTTACCAGAACGCCATTTATCCTGAATCAACACTATTTGACGAAATT
Organism: Metallyticus violacea; assembly: GCA_030762175.1. NCBI lineage: Eukaryota > Metazoa > Arthropoda > Insecta > Mantodea > Metallyticidae > Metallyticus > Metallyticus violacea. Next base: position 38,747,154 of record CM060832.1, read on the forward strand.
CATTGTCGGTCCTGGTGGTGTAGTGGCTACCATACCTGCTTCCTAAACCCAAGATCGCGGGTTCCAACCCGGCCAGGATCGATGGATTTTTTCGGGCGTAAAAATCCTAAGTATGGCTTCCTTCGGAAGGGAAGTAAAGCCGTGGGTCCCGTGTCATACATTTACGGCACGAAAAAGAACCTCAAGCCTGAAAGAGAGGCCTCTGAGCAAAATTTGTCGGCCGTTTCACGCCCTGAGTTGAATGGGATGCTGATGACCTGAGCTGTTAAAGAGCGTCCATAAATAAATCAATAAAAAAAAAAAAAAAAAAAAAACGAAATTCATTCAGCAATTTTTCCAACAATTTATTTAACTTTCTAGGTGCCTCCTATTAAACTTGTTCAAAAGTACTTTTGCAACTACTTCTTTCGTCCATATTGAAGAATTGTTTCCACTTCGATGTATTTCGTCGGTACCGTAAAGCTTTATTTGTAATGTTTATTTGCATGCCCCAGTAATATGAGAAAACATCAGCAATTAACATGGGAAACGAAAACAGAACTTTTTCAAACAATTCATAAACAATGCATGGCCTCCTTTAAAATTGCTACATTTTATCAAGAAAAATTAAAACAATTCATATTGCGAAGAAGCAGCCGCATGTTATACCCATGTGGCACATATAATACACTAAGAAATACATGAAAGTGCACTTTCCGATATTTAACACACATACATTTATATAAATGAAAAATAATGTAACGCTATTAACAATGTAACTTAACAATAACTAGGAAAGCAGAAAAGAGTAAAACACTAAGAAAAAGTCACAGATTAGTAATGGCTATATTTCAAACTGCTTGAATTCTTCTATTCCATCCATTTTCTTGCCATAGAAGAACTCAAGCAGTTCAAATTATAGCTATTACTAATCTGTGACAGATTCTTAGTGTTTTATTCTTTTCTGCTTTTCTAGTTTTATATATTTGTCTTATATATAATATACATACTAAAATGAAATAAATAAATAAAAAAATGGAAAAAATAAAAATGCATAAAAATAAACAGAAAAGAAAACAAATAAATAACCTAAATCTCCCACTAACATAAGTACAAATATCTCCAAATTAGCGTGACTTAATATTCATCTATTCCCCTTCCCGGTTGTCTGCCTTTTCCGATCTGAGTTGCCCCATTTTGTTGAAACATTTATCTACTTTCTCCTCCTCCTTCCCATCTGCCAGCAAAGTCCAGCACTGCCCTCTACCCCCGTTAATAATATACTTTTTTCTCCATTCTTCTGTCTCGTTACAATACGCCAGTTCCCAAGATTCTTTCTTCGCATATACAGGGAGAGGCATTCATAGTGTCACGGCCATTTTCCTCCGAAACGAAGGGGAAAATTAAAAATAGCTTCAGATAAAACTTGATGCACTTAGGGGTACATATGATAGCGATCTTAACTCATCAAGTTCTCAATGTCAATGCCATTTCAAAGTCAAATTGATTTTTTCAAATGGAGTTGTCTGATTTTCTATTCTGGAAACAGAAAGAGCATTCATTTTTCAGTATAAAAGTTCTAGTACACTATCAGGTAGTTGGTATGATATTGGACAAATAAGACAGCAAATGTTTTTCACTCACTCTCACTTCTCGCTCTTTTGTTTAGTTGTTGCTATGAAGGAAACTCATTTGTTTACACACAGATGCTCATTTGTTGACATCCGTATACAAACGAGTGCTCGTCATTGCCATTTCAAACCTCAAAGGAGATTCCAGCCAGTTCCACTTCGTTTTTCAGTCAAGAATGTTCGATACACAATCAACGAGAAGATCGATATGATTTACATTTATTACAAAGCTCATAAGAACGCTAGAGCAGCTTGCAACTTATACGGAGATCAATATCCTGAAAGGAGGCAGGTAGTTATCAGTCATTTTCAGCGACTTGCAAACTTACTGTCCAAAACGGGAGGTGTCGCATCAAGAAAACACCATCGAATGAGAATTACTACTAAGGAAATTTTAGAAGTCACTGTATTAGCTGCAGTTTCCGCTAATCCTCGCCGATATTTCCAATAGAACGCGATTCGGGAATCTCTCAAAGGAGAGAGATTAAGCGTCACAAATACCATCCATATTGCATTAGCTTATATCAAGCCCTTCATGGGGATGCTTTTCAGAAGCGTGTTGCATTTTGCCAAAGGCTCTACTACAAATTCAAAACGGTAACTTTTCCAACATACGAAAATTGATGTCAGTAAAGTGAAAGAAAATGAAAACCATTTGCTGCTTTATTTGTACAATATCACATCACCTATCACCCCTTGTTGATAGATGTACCAGAATTTTATACTAAAATTGAATGCTCTTTCCATTCCAGAAAGAGAAAATACACCATTCCATTTGAAAAAATCAATTTGACCTTGAAATGACATTGAGAATTGTCACTATCTTTGGCCCCTTAAGAGCACTTCAAATTTTGTCTGAAGAATTTTTTTATTTGCCCCTTCAATTCGGAGGAAAATAGCTGCGACACTATGTATAAGGCAGATTACGAATCCTCTCTGGCTGTCTTACTTTGATCATCCCCATGCGCCTAACATAAAACCAAGCAAACGCCTGTTTGGGGGTAACGCTCCATACTCTACCCGCTTTTCAGTTGCGATTTTATCTCCAGCGAAACTTTTGCACACTCCGAAAGAGTCGACTGTCTATTTATGTCCCTCAGAAGTTTCTCAATTTTACTACAAACCGCTTCCACCCTGCTCTGCGATCCAAATGTTACTCATTCCTATAGTTTCCAGACCTGTTCTAAAACCGAGGTTCTCCCCATTCCCTGCTACTCATAGTAGCAGATCGCCCTCATTAGTGCCTGATCTCCATGAGCAATGCGTAGGCTGTACTTCACTGCTCGGATCCCACATTCTATATCCCGCTAAAGACACCGAATTCCCTAAGGATTCGGCAATTTGCTGTACCCTTTCCCATTCCTCAAATACCTTTCAGAAAACCCGCCCTCACCAGATATAATTTCCCTGCTCGTTCCCAATCCCATAAGTCGTTGTAAACCGTACTACTTCTCCATATACTGCCTCATAACAGCCCTGAATTCTGTTTCGTATCTTAGGCTTTCATATTTGCTTTAAGATTGGCCCCCTCAATGTGTTTCGCCCATCCTCAAATCATCGAGGAAGTTAGTCCAAGGTGCACGAAATTCTTTACGTTGTTCTGCATATGTCTATGGCTTTTCTTTACTATAATTGGTTTCGTTCTTGATTATCATAATCTTGTTTTACGTGTATTTACCGTATGCAGTTACATAATCACAGTAGAGCTGTATTCTATTTAGTCCACTATGTAGGCAGTCTAACGTAGCGGCGTATAACAGAGCTGGTATCTGCAGCCACAAGCAATGCCTTGATTATGTCGTGAATAAAAAGATTCAAGAGTAGAGCCGAAAGAATACAAACCGGCCTGGGATGTGTACGCCTTTGCCTCTCTTTTGACAGTTTTTTCAGTATAAGTTGAAAAAGTAATGTTCCTCAAGCTTTTTTGTAGCATTTTTGTTTTCCTCTCTTGTAAAGAACTGTTTAACCATCTTGCTATATATAAATGTATGCGATCGTGATTCCTTGTTCTTTTCTCACCATGCATTTGCTTATTCTATTGTTTTTAGTAATAGTAATTCGTGCAGTTTCCGCACTTGGCACTTGTGTCAGTCATACCATGTCCCGAGTTTGGCTCGCAACTGCCTATGTCAGCAGTACCGAGGTTAATTAGAGAAAGACGATAAACATGAGCTCTGCCACTGTTGATATTTCCCACTATCTCGCAGTTCAACCACACAAAGGTTGTTCCTCGGTTTACCACTTGGTTCAATGATCACAGTCATTGCTCTGCAGCCTACCTGTACTTCCGAAGTTACACAAAAGCGTCCATTGGCTTCCAAACTAGGCGATGAAATATATATATCAAATATAAATTTAGTTGTCTAATTGAACAAAGAAACAATAATGCAACAGTCTTATTAGTAAAAGGTTAAATAACGGAAGATCGTTTAAAAGCACACGCTTTGTTTTTAGTTGTTTTTTTATCACTCTGGTAATAAGCTTCTATCTTTGAGATTTTCTAACTTACTCGTATTTTATTCTGACCAACCTTTTAATAGGCATGTACTATTTGTGGAAAATTAAATCTCCCAATTTTACTATAAGCTTGTTGACAAAAAAGGAACTTAAATGAACCTGGATTCTGAATTTCACCTGCTCCAACTTATTATACTCGGTCATTGCCAAATTTATTAATGGGAACTCCAGAAAGAAAGAAAAAATTGGGGGGAGGCACCAACGGCAAAGGATTTTCACTGTTATTTATGATTGGAAGCCGCTACCTTAAAGATGGTTCACCAGTATAATTATTGCACTATCAGTAGAAAAAAATCATGCTGGCACTCTCAAATGCCTATTAACAGCTGTATCCTTGTGCGTTGATACTTACATTTTACCAAACTTGGGGCCGTTTGTTGATTGAAGCTGGTAGCAGTCCGCTCGCGGGAAGAGGAGTCGTGGATTAATTGTGTTTCTTTGAGTTCTGGGTTGGATGCCCCTTGTGTCGGGATCAGGAACCTTTACCTCAGGGAACTTCTGGAATTTTGTGACTCGTGTGAGTCAGAGGGAAGGGAAGGAAATCTATAAAGTTACACGGAAACACTGGAGTTCTTATCTGACGTCATTTATTTACACTTAACAGAATACTGGATTGTTCGCGTAAGCTTGGAAATGTGTCGAACTGACTGACTATTGTTCTTCTCCTACCGACTTCGTTCACTTTGATTTTGATTGTCTATTCTTTTGCCCGCTTATTTAAATTGACTCTTACAGTTCCGTTCTCCGACTATCCAACCTTTAACTCTTAGCCTCGAATCCCGGACCGCTAACTTTTCACTGCTGTCGACGTCCAGCTGCTCTCTCTCTAAGTCTCACTGCTGTTGAAGTTCTGCTCTCTCTCTCCAAGTCCCTCCTGTTCTGTGTCCCTTACATTATATATCAGATGTCAAGTTTATTGTTTATTAGGAACCTCCCATCGTGAAAATTAAATCCGCGAAATTTATGGAGCTCAGTTCGATTCTATCTGCGTTATTGGTCCTTCCTTAATATCTATAATTATGCAGGCTCGCTCCGATTCGTTCAATTTTGTAAGATTTCTATTGGTTGTGTGGGACCAATTTCTGGAAATACCTCTCACGTTATAATATTTCTAAGAACGGACATTCCTGCCCTAAATGTTGGGAATTTTTTATAATCCGACATATCCTTTCACTTTTCTGTCCTTTCAAATTTGCTCACAATGAAACCTCGGCCATAAATAAGGAACATCTATTTGTTTTGCAAAGTCATGTCAAAATCTGTCGACGTTTGAATGTTATTGTCATGAGGGGATATAAACTTGAGCTGTCATCTGAGATTGACATTTGTTCCTTCTTCGAAAGAAATCTACCCGTAAAGTCATTAGTGCCTTTACCCTTAGTTATTGAAAGAATATGTTTCTCTGCTTTTGTCTGCGTCTCGGTAAATGGTTTTCTTTAAACCCTCTGAAAAGAGAATTACCTCTTTTCGGGACATAACCCTTTTCCCCAAGGTCAAAACTTTTAACATTTCCAAGCTTAACGACCCGAACCGTTTTCCATTCACATAAATACACAATGGACCTTTATTACTGTTTAGCACAGGTGCTGTCTAATGACTACAAACTACATACATGTATCAGATCATATTTATGTTAATTATTACTAGCCTTAATAATAACAATGTTAGTTTAATCAAAGATGGCATTTAATTCCGGCTACAAACTCTAGTGCATTAGTGTAACATACAGGAAAAACCGAGCGGAGTGGCTTAGGCGGTAACGTTTGGGAATCAACTCCTTTAAGGCTGACTATCTAGAGTTTTTTTTTTTTTTCTTGTAGTTTATGCTGGGATAAATCTTCCTTTCCACCAAATTTCCGCTTTCCATTTCATTCCGTTGGTTCTTTATAGGGCGAGGTGGGCTGGCAAGGTGTAAAGAATTCGACCCTGGCTTCGGATATGGAAGCAGGTCTACTGAAAGGCTCAAACTCTTTGGAGGAAGGGTACTGTATTTAGAATCATTGTTAGGGACTTAGTCTACGTCCTTGCCTCACAGTTCTGGTCGTCCGGAGTTTCCCCCAATTCATCCTTTCCTCCCGTAGGTGTCTCGACTAGCGATGTAGGCACAGGCCAGTCCTTTCGCATTAAACATCCCCCCCCCCCCCCGTTAAGAAACTGTAAGATATGGGATATAATTTTCCACAAATCCTATATGAGTAAACAAAAAACATATACCCATTAAAGAAGGTATAAGTACCGAATTATCTTCCTGCGTGCCTAACAATTCAATCCAACGTATATACGTCATTTGCAAACATCATTTTCTTATATGTAACTCGCAAAATATGCTACAGCCGTTTCCTTTTGTTTTATCCTCCATCTAGTATATTGCAGGTTTCTTAAAACTCGCTTATATATAAAAATTAGTTGACAACGGGCCCAATTCTCTGTTCATATTATACAAAGCACAGGCGTTTATAGCCAAGATATTTCTTCGAGCAATTGTTTCTTGGTTAATTTATATTGTTAGGGGACGTGTCGTCGTCTGATTTGAAATGTTTTAATTATAAGATTTCTACCAACTAAGCAAGTTAAGGATACAACACCCAACTGGCATTTTCTCCTATCTCCTGCACCTGTCCTGTAACAAATGATATGTCAAGGCTGGTAATCTGTACACGATACAGGAACATCATTGTTGTCTAGCACAGGTGTTCTCAACCTTTTCCACATTCATTTCAGAATATTATATGTACCAATAAGTAAATTTTGTTGTGGTTTTGTGCTACAAGAATCAAAAATAAGCATTTCTCTACATTTATGACATTAGTGATTTATTAATTATTTCTGATATGTAATATTTAGAATTAGATTTTTACTGTAGAAGAAACTGTTCAATCTATTACTGTTCAATGGATTGTTCTGTGAAATGTTCTAAAATTAATTTTGTTAAGGTTAAAATATAGTGAATGAATACATAAACACTTCGACAAACATATATTCCTGATACTGGTACTCCAGTACTCGGTAAAAGTTGTTAACTTTACAATTTTAACAAATTTCTGACTTACACTTTTGTTTTAGGGCGAAGGTTGCGCTTGTTTAGCTAAACACAGTTCTTTAATTTTTGGTTTCAACTTAACTTAACTTTAGTCAAATCGAAATCAACATTCAACTTATTTCTGTACTTTTTATATATATTAAAGAAAATCCACATTCACAACGGTAAATAATTAAAAACAAAAAAAAAAAAAAAAAAAAAATCTTAAGATCATTAGATATTAGTTTTTCTTGCCAGTCAGAAGTCTGTTAAATTCATCATCTTGATCATTTGCCTGAGATTTTCGTCACATGATTGCTCGATCAATTCGTCTTTTTCAAAAGGAGTTCTGGTAAGGTGCCAGCAAGGGTCTCTAATTCAAAATTCTGAGTCAGGTTTTCGGGGAGTAACATTTAAATCTGAGATGAGACTTTCAAGATGCTCCTTAATATTCACTGCCTGTTCACAATGAAGAGAATTTAATTTTCATTTAAGAAAGCATCCAACAATAGAAAGGAAGATGTGTTTACAATAATGATTTATGTTGTCAAGATGCTTAATTGCTTCTTTAAGAGTCGCAACTTCACCGCTTTGCATCTCGCAGATAAACAAACGACAAAATGTACCCTATTGTTGTCTGATCAAATAATATAATTTGAGTTGCGTTCTGTCATCGTCGTAATATTAAAGTTGATCTTCCGTGTTATGTTTGTACAGTATTGCACAAAAGCTTTATGATAATTTAAAAGCTATTGTTTCCGTTTAGTTATAGTAGAAGTGTTAAATGTTTGTTGTTTGTAAAATAAATGTTAATTTATCTATTTGCTAAAATGTTTACGTACCACCCGGTAGTGCTCACGTACCATAGGTTGGGAACCGCTGTCTAGCATGAAACTCAATAAGGAAGCTGCCATAAAAAGGGGAAAACAGCACAGAAACATGTTCTGCCTTTTTCGAGATATATGATTAGCTTATTAAGACTATGGGTAAACTTTTATGGAAACAGCCATTCATGAGACAAAACTTTCTCCCCAATTCTCTTCGATCATAGACCTCACGCTTGGCATAGATCAGCTGGCTGAGTTTTATATCTCTAAAATGCTGAAACTGTACCAAAAAATAAACTACTCACACTAATATTTTTTGCCTCGCGTTCTGCCAAGTGTTTAATAAAACAAGTTGTGAAATATCAGAATGATTTCATTATTGCACGTTATCTAGAACAGAGTCACGACTTGCGTCGAGCAAGGCTGGAGCCCATTCAGTTTTCCAAGCGAGCATCAAAGCTCTAACTACTTATTTGTCTCGACATCTACTCATAGATGGGTGTTTAGAAGGTCTCCTTGAAATAAACAAAATTTGCTGCTGTAAAATGTTGGTCAGAATTTCGCCAGTTGTCCAGAACGGCTGCAATCGAAGTTTTGGTGATTGGTTTTGAAGTCATACGAAAGTCTTTGAAGCAGTTGTTAAAAGATTTTATCCAAAAACCAAGTACTTACTTGGGATCAGGTCACTGTATTTCTATCTCTGTCCTGACAACACTCATTCATAGGAAAAACCCAAAAATGCCCATCTAATTTTGTTTAAGGCAACCAAGTTAATCAGTTCCTATCCAATTTGTAGGAAAAAGAAATGCTTTTGAAGAGCAGCATTAAAATTTGAGGACTATGAAACTCCACTCTATCCTAGACGTAAAGCGTTTGCAGATCAGTACTATGGACTAGAAGTAATGCTCGATAAGGGCGAGGGAAAAAATGCACAGCAAGCGTTCAGCAAAATCAATTCGTTTCATAATCAAATTTAAATTGCCGATTTGTAGATAAGTGTGCTTTTCTATAGTGAGGTTATTTGAGTTACGGGCCACTTGAGCGCTTCTACCAGAACACAGTTGTTTTCTGTCGGCTAGCAACTCAAATAACTTCACTGTGGAACTCTCTCTCCCTCTCAGATTCACGAGTCAAGCCTTGGTCACTTAGAATACACGTTAAGTGTTCTCTAACCATAGAGCCTTCACTTTGAAAGACGAAGAACAGTTCAAGCTACCGTGAATGTGTCTGCCCTCTGCTAACTGCAGGATAGTTGTGTAATGGGGAAGATGCCGTCAAGCAATACTCCATGCACAGTTACACTGTTGTGGACTTCTTGGAATTTTTCGGTGTCCTAACGCAGGACGCTAGTCAAAAGCTATCCAAATAATTTATACAGTAAAACTTATAATTCAAAAAACTAAGCTTACTATTGAGTTTAACCAAATATATGTTATAGGATTTACTTGTAACAAAGAAAACGGCCAAAACTTTATGTGAATACTGCCTTTAATATCCTAAGTCCAGAACTGTATACAAAGCAGAGCCAATTTAGTACTTTTACTTTCTGCATAAACCTTTCATAACTGTAACGTGCCAGGGAGGTACCCTAAACTTAGGCCTGGAACGCCTCCTTCCTTGAAAAATAATCCTCCCCTAATTTATCATTTCATTTCATTTCATTTCATGTATCATCAGTGTTACCGCCTGTGATGTCTTACTAGAAAAATGGACGTTAAACACTATTTATAAAAATTAATAACTAACGTGCTTACAGCTACATTAAAAACTACGTCCCCCCAAAACTTTCAAAATACCTCTGAACTTTGCGTATAACAACTCAGTCGTTTAAGAAGCTGGACTCATTTATTTACTCTGCTAACTACATATATATAATTTGAAATTATGCAGAATGCCAGATCTATTTATTTACTCAGTTACTGGCCAACGCCCTTCCTTAGCTGTGGGGCCATTAACGTCCCGCTGACCAGTTACGACGGGATATTCTGTATTGATCATCTTCGATTGTGGACACACGGGTCCAGGGGTCACATTCTTAGTCCAGTGTCCGCAAAGTAGGCAGGCTGAAGATGGCGACAGATGTTAGGCAACATAATCGTGCTCCGTAATTGAGCGGAAAGGGACTACAGAGTTGAACGTGTAGAATTAGTCCGTTAATTACTAAACGTTTCCAGCTTTTTCTCGCAGCCAAAGGGTACGTTTTTTGACCCAGTTTCTTGCCGCAAGATCCAGCTGAATTGTTTGAAGTGTAACAAGGTGATTGTGGTGAGGTGGCTGCAGGTCCCTGCCTTCCCATAACCACTAATACCTTCTAGACTCAAGAGTTAAGTCCCATTCTTCGTCCATCAGGTTTTATAAAGTAACATTTTCACAGTAATCAGCGCTATATACGTTAAAAATCGCACTTTGTCAATAAGATAGGTACACAACTTTGGCAGGTGGATTCATTTTCTAAGTTTGGAAGTTGCTGCCTGAACTGAGGAACTTCTTCGTCGTATTTGCTATGTAGTCTTTAATGTATGAATGTCTGAGCTGGTTATGAGCAGCTGTAAAGATACAGATTACAGATCACTCATTTTCTAGGTAGAGATTACGAATTGGTTGAGGAGCCAATGTCCTCAGTTTTATGTGTTTGGCAAATTAATGTTTATCTTGCCCAGTGTGTTTGGGGGAATAACTCTTGATGACATTAAATGAGGTGAAATTTATACTAGTAGAGAGTTGGTTCTTCGGCACTTATATAGCTTAGCCCAATAGCTATCTGCGGCTCAAAGTGGATTATAGACTACCTTTAATTCCACCAGTTTTACGAGCACACTGATTTATTGAGTTACCAAAAATATAAGGCTAAGCTTACCACGTTCTAAATAACTTGGAGTTTTTGTATGATAACTAGTATCGGCAATTTCGGTCCGCCTTCTAATTTGCAAAAGGTTGCTTGAAAATGTGAGAGATATTCATAAAGTTACTTTTGTTTTCATATAGCGGGTGCAGTAACCTCTATAGAAATGCCATGCTTACACAGTTACATATTTGACTTTTCCTTAACGCATGCAAATATCCAGAGCTCCAGTTCCGAGCCAATCTCGAGCGGCAGCGGAGAAAGCCGAAAGTGGTTACTTCCACAGATATAGGTAGATAATTACGCTTTCAAGGTTCAGCCTATTAGCTCAGATGGTTAGAGCTTTGAATTTCAAATGTGAAGATAGTGCGTTCAAATTTTAATGACCTGAAGTTTTTTTCCCCCTGCTGGAGTTAAAGGAGAGAATCTGCTATAAATGTTATTTACGATTTTCTTTTCTGCTGCAGTCAAAGGAGATTTGTCGCCATTACAATGATTTACCTGCCTACTTATAGCACACAATCTCCTGTCAATTTATATTTTCGAAAAGGAGGTGAGCGTAGGCCTCAGGACGTACCTCGCCGCAGTAAACCACTGGGTCCACCGGTTAGCATTTCCCGGGGTTAGCTTTTAGGTTAGCGTGTCTGTATGTATACATTAATTACGAATTCCAATAAGATAACCCGTTGTAAAAAGTGAAAAGCTCAGTTTTGTAATAAGGAACAACATATTGCAGCCAGAGAGTTACGGAGGACAACGCATAGGTTATATTATGTTTAACAAAAAAAAAAATAAATACTTTCATCATTTACACTGTTAAAGGCGGCCATGCAGAACGCGCTCTCCCGTTCGGCTATCTCCGCTGTCGCTCGGTACTGGACCTCTACCGCACCAGCAGTCTGATGTTTCTTGCTGTATGAGCAAGTATTTGATTAGTACGCTGCGGCAGTGGATGAGCGAAGGTAACAAGTTATCACTGACCGAGCTGTACCTGTTCAAAATGTGTGCTGCAATCAAGAGCCCCTCCGCACGCGAGACCCATGGGGAACAAAATTTCCCATAGCCTATTCGTAAATACTCGGCAATCTCTTTGAAAAGCAAATTATGACAGATCTGCGGAAACTGAACAGAAATCTCCGAAATCGACGATTTTCTCCAACCATTTCGTTAACCACCCGAATCTGTTCTTCATTCGCGATAGTAGGGCATATAATACACATGAGTTAGTCCACCTTTAAACATGCCACACATTGTAAGATTAATAAAGATGACGATGGATTTCAGCCGTTTTATATTTTTCTCTCATCATAATATGCTCACCCAGTGCAACAATTATAGGTATAATAAAAGAAATACTAATTATAGAACGTATAAGGGTTTTTGAGGAAAAAGAAAGAAAATCGTACTTCGTTTTCTTAAAAATATCATACATTACATATATTTTATGTGTGACATCGTATTGTTTACATTAAATTTGGATTCTATGGGTATTTCAGCAATCAAAATGTTAAGTAGTCCAATTATGTGATAACGGAAGTGGCGGCATGGACTGCATACACTGATAGAATTGGTGAAAAAAAACTAGTGATATGTAGTTTAATGAATTCTAATGCACTTAAATAGTCATGTACTCTCCCATGTCACGCGAGAAGGCGTGGATCTTCATTTCCCATACCTTTCTGACATCTGCTAATGAAATTATCTGTTAAGTGTGGATACTACTAATTTATGAATTGGATTTTTTTTCAGATAATCTACGAGAGCATGAGTGGGCTCTTAATTAACATATGTTGCAGAATAGAATATTAGGCTTAGTATTTGCCATTTTACGGTTTTTAACAAATTTTACTCTAGAAATACTCATTTTGTTTCTTTCGTTTTGCAAATGAAACTCAAGACCAACGTAGCAGTTCGCTTAAACCGCCCGCCCCGACTGGCCGTAAGAGAAGGTTTATCGGCTGATGCAGTTCCTCGCCGCTGCGTAGATGATTAAATAATTGGATGATCCGATATTTTTCAAAGTATTAGAAATTGAGTCCTTTGAGCACATTTTATTTAATATAGTTTTATTTAAAAAGGTATACTACATAAAATTTTCCTAAAAAGTACAAAATATATCAGGATGTATTGCCACATGTCCTTAGCAAAATTTTCCTTTTTCTTTATCTCTCTCTCTCTCTCTCTCTCTCTCTCTCTCTTTCTCTCTCTCTATTTTAACATATGTTTTGTTGGAGATAAAAAAATGTGAAGGAATAAGCACCTTTGAGCAATGAAATAACATTTTATCAGCGTCAACCATAAAAACATTCGCCTCTAAATATCTGCAATTTTGAGACACTCAAATTGGTTGCCAACAGAGCCACCAACACTGTGTATATTTGCTGTATCCAAGATTGGATTCCTGGGGGGTAGCAATATAATAGTTGTATAGTTGTTTGACTTAAGATGCTATGTAGATTCTACCTTGGAAGGCGTGGGCGGCGTTGAGATTCCTGCTTGGGAGATTTGAATACCCTCAACCCTTTTGTTTGTAGTAGCCTTTGTTAAGATGGTATTAGCGCGAGTTCTGAAGCGTATCCGCAACGCTGGTACACAAACCACCAGTTGAAGTTGCCTAGTTTACGTGGGGCAACTTACCAACAAGTACACAGTTCAAATAGGCGCTGATGAAGGAGGTAGCGGTTTCAAGCTTTGTTTTGTACTGGATTGCGCTGAAGGACGAACGTAATCAAGCTGTTTCAAACCGAGATCTCAAGTCAATTTCCTTTTCACAGTAGGAGATTCTATTTCTGCCCAGAGCGTGGCTTGATATCGATAAACAAAATTGAGAAGTGTCCCATGTAATAGTGTTGCCTAAGCTGAGGTACTTTTAGAACAGATCGAATTTCTTTACCTGTTTAAATATGTATCAACTCGTTTTACTGTCTAAATATTAAAGCTTAATACATAAGCGCGCTTGTATTTTATAGAATTTCAGAAAATGTCCTTGGCATCCAAATAGCTGAACCCAGAAAGGTGTCGAACAGCTGCTTTCGGAGTTGAAATCCGACAAGTCTAATTAGAACTTTCCAGTCGCTTATCCAAATTAAATTTAATGAAGGTTATTGAATCTTTATTAAATTAAATACAAAAATATATTTATTAAATGCCTGTTTAAAGCAACTATTTCATTAGTCGCGCTCTTTTTTCCATGTTACTTCAAGTTGTGTTCATTAATTACGCATGAATATAATTAACGGATTTGGTAGTGTTGTATTTTTGCATGAAAAGTAGAATTACTGTTTGCCCCAGGAGGCGATGATAAAAAATTGAGTAATCTGTTATATATAATACTTATTAACATAATTGTAGTCAGTTTTTCTAAACATGTTGAGGTTTGTTTTTCAAACAAATTCACAGGCATCTTGCATTTGTTGTTTTATCACAATATATGGGAATATCGGCAATCTTGTTTAGTGCGAAAAGCAGAAAATCGCCGATGTATTCTGAAATTCCAACAGAGACAATTACATTTTTCTTATAATTATATTTGTTTACATTTAATGTGTTATATCTCGATAGTTTTTTTTTTTTTTTAATTTCACATATGTTTGCATTATTCACCATTTAATATAGATAAACGTTATTAATTCCCTGAGCGAGATCGAATTCCCTAATCCCATCGTACCTATAGTATCACAAGGTCTGATTATTGCATTAACTAACAACTGCCAAAATCTCTCTTTACATTTACGCCGTGATATTAGGACAAACATTAGGCTAGTAACACTAGGATATGCCTTTTGATCAGCTGATGTTCATATAAATTTCTGTCTTATTTATGTGCAATGTTTATAGAAAGTTCTTTCCCCTAAAATTACGTAATTTTTAAGAAAAAAGTATACAAACACACACGCGCCCGCGTATGTGTGTTTCTGTTAAAGCTCCAGCGGTCGTAATTTTTTTTCTCAATGAAACTCGGCATATAACGATTGATTAATTAACAAATAATTCACGAGCTAGTTAACAAGCAAAGCTAAGCCATTGGGAGGGGGGTAACCCAAAGCGGCATTTTGAAAATTGCTCTAGCGGCCGCAATTTTTGTTTTCCTCAACAAAACTCGATATATGCAATTAAAATAAATTACTAAAAATATTTCTCGTAAAATCAGCTAAATTAAACTACTAGGAGTGGGAATTTACCCGAAACTCAATTTTTAAACCTCTCTAGCGGACTAATTTTTTTCCCCGTGACGAAAATCTGTATACACCATTTAACTAAAATAAGAAAAATATTTTCTGGGATTCAGAAATATCGGGCCAATAGAAGTGGGGGTGTAATTGAAAACCGAAATTTAAAGAGTGAGGGCTAAAGCGAAATTTAAAAATTGCTCTAGCGGTCATAATTTGTAATTGTTTTTACGGAAACTCGGTATATGTCACTGAAATAAAATAAGAAAAATTGTTTCTGAAAATAAGTGAAATCAAACTATTAGGAGGATGGGTTACCTGAAACTCAACATTTAAAAATTTCTCTAGTAGCATTCATATTTTTTCTCCGCAACGAAACTCGGTAAATGCCATTTAATATATCGAAAATAGTTTCTGAAAATCCGGGAAATCGGATCATTAGCAGTGAGGGTTTAACTGAAACCAAAATTAAAAAATCGCTCTAGCGACACTAATATTTATTTCTTCACAACAAAATGTGTATATGCCATTTAAATAAGATAATAACAATACTTTCTGAAAATTAGAGAATATGGACCCTTAGAAATAGGGGTACTTGAAAACTGAAATTTAAAAAGTGTTCCTGGGTTTAATTTTCTCTTTATTGTTTTAAAATAAAAGGATAAATTATTTCAGGATATAAACTGTATAGTGTTTCGTATATCTGATATTTTACAAAATTATCGTCGTTAAGATAGCAAATGTAAAATATTAATCTAATATGTGCATAACAATTATATTTGCATGTAACTGCACTATGTAATAATCTTCATAAAACATTTGCATTACATGTTTTAACTACAATGACATTTAAATTAAATTTCAAAGTCAATGAAAATCGCAGAAACTTTTGATTGTTTGTTGTTGATTGCGTATATTTGCTTGATACATTGTATTGTTTTTAAATAGTAATATGTTTTTGTTTTATTGAAATATGTGAATATTTTCTTCTTAAATATATAAGGTATGTCGAAAATTTGTTATTTTTCTCTTTTTTAGTGAATGTAAAGATGATATCAAGGTCTCAGTTCATAAACATGGTTACATTTAAAAATGTTTAAAAATACCCACACAATATTGCTTTGTATATCAGTGGCCATATATTTAATTTAATTAATAGTATATGTTCATTTTTGTGGTTAAATCTAAATAATAATAATAATAATAATAATAATAATAATAATAATAATTCTAAAAATGTGGTTTCTCTTTTGTGATACTTGTAAATTGCAAGAATTTTAATGTTGCTCCCCTAATACCACACTACGTGGTAATGCCAAAACTTATTTCAATTCATTAATTAATAAATTTGCATTTTATATTAATTTTTAAATTATTCTACTAAGTGATAAATTCGCTTAGTTTACGCAGCTCCTGCGTTACGACCTTTTTTTTTCTTCCTCTTCCTATTGATTCTGTAGCTAATTAATTTACAATTATTTTATGTCAGGAATTTCTTTCCCTTAGAGAGACTGCCTTTGTTACAGTTAATGAAATCGCTCTTTCCAGCTATATTGGTCCGCTCGGGACATTTTTTTCAGTATCTGGTGAACATTCCCCTGTCTGCAACTATTAAGCATCCGATATGGCCCAGAAATACTGAAATTAAACCTGGTTTCCCAGGTTTTGGTTGTATAACAGATTATTTTCTTTCCACGAAGAAGTAAGCTTCACAAAGTAAATAGTTACACTTCATTTATACCAATGAAAAACAAGAAGAAGACTATGAAACTGGAACATATCTACATGCTAAATTGTAGGCACAAGAATGTGAAAGAAATTTAAATAGCAAATCTCGGTTTGACCATTGTTAAAGAAAATAAAGAGATTTTACAGAGAACAACTTGAAATCGAAGAATATGGCATAGAATAAAGAATTATAAAATGTTAAAGTGGCATTTATGTTTTTCACACCTAACTTCCTGAAGTTTATAGTTTAAGAACCTACGTACTTTTGTAAAAATTATGAAATTTATTGGTATTTATATGGCGTTTAAACGTAATGTTTCAAAAATATCCAACCTTCTTTTCACGATTCTTACATTTTTTTGTCTGTCAGAGTTAAAAATTCCGATAAACCTGGTTATATAATTATGAAGTGCTAAGAAAAGGAAAAAGAAAATTAAAGTACAAAAACTAAGTGATGACAAACTCGGAAAGTTATACGAGTAAGTTACACAATTACTGTGGCCTAATTATCAATTTAGTAAAAGTGCGGGAAAATCTTTTAATAATTTCACCCCATTCCGTCCACTGTTATCGCTTCCATCTAAACAGTATACACCGACATGAAACACTTGGAAACTCTCCAGCGTTGTCACTCTCGCTTTCGTACATAAAAACGGAGCAGAAAACCATAAATATTTCATGTTTCTCATGTTATTAATAATATAAAGGATGCCTCAATTAATAAATTTAGAAGAAATAATTTACTTTCACTTCCATACCCGTTCGTATTAGCACTAAACACGTGCTGAAGAAGATTACAGAGACATGACAAGGTTGTTTGCCTGAGGAAACTCTGATACACCACATTTCTAACGCGTATATCAACCTAGCATAAGTCTGTCCTGGTGGTGTACTTGCCTCTTAAACCCAATCGCGGGTTCAATCCCGGCCAGGGTCGATTCGGGGATAAAAATTCTAAGTATGGCTTCCTTCGGAAGGGAAGTAAAGCCATAGGTCCCATGTCTTATATTTACTACGGCACGAAAAAGAACCTCGAGCCTGAAAGAAGAGGCCTCTGAGAAAAATTTACCGGCTGTTTCACGCCCTGAATGAATAGAGCGGTGATGACCTGAGATATTAAAGAGCTTCCTTAAATAAATCAAATCAACAACGTAACGTAAATAAACAGCTTGATGACTATAATCTCAGTTTCATGAAAAAATAACCATCTGTACTTGTCCCGTACTATACTAGTAGTATTAAACAGAAGAGGAAAGCATTGTGGGCTATAAATAACATTTTGTCACGAGCTTTCCACCAATCGGAAACTTCACTCAATTGAACCCAAAACACGTGGCTTTTATAAAACAGCATCACTTGCTAAAGTGTGCCAACACAAGTATTCCATTATGGGGGCATCCTTCGAAAAATTTAGACAAGTGATAATTGTAGATGTCTTCATGGTAATAGGCCCAATTTGGTGCACTTTAAAAACAACACAAAATTCAAGTCCTTGTTGATGTTTACCACGCTCTCAGTGAAAGCAGAATATACCTGTTTGAAATACAGACATTAACTAACATTCATTATAGAATAATGCAAGTGTCAATAGTTGCTACTCAATAGTCAGGTGATGTTGAAGACTGCAAGAATTACATTCAACGAAAACATTTCATTAATATTATGTACATAATACTTTTTAGAAGTATTCAAACATGTTTGTATCAATTTAAGTACTGTTACACAAACATTTCAATAATTCAACGAAAACACATTAATATTATGTAGATAATACTTTTTAAAAGTATTCAAACATGTTTGTATTAATTTAAGTACTGTTACACAAACATTTCAATAATTCAACGAAAACATTTCATTAATATTATGTAGATAATACTTTTTAAAAGTATTCAAACATGTTTGTATTAATTTAAGTACTGTTACACAAACATTTCAATAATTCAACGAAAACATTTCATTAATATTATGTAGATAATACTTTTTAAAAGTATTCAAACATGTTTGTATTAATTTAAGTACTGTTACACAAACATTTCAATAATTCAACAAAAACTCGTTAATATTATGTAGATAATACTTTTTAAAATTATTCAAATATGTTTTTATTAATTTAAGTACTGTTACACAAACATTTCAATAATATAGTAATAATAATAATAATAATAATAATATTGAATTATCTAAACTCAAATTTGAATAAATTTCAGTATTTAATAATTTTATTTTTATAAAACGTAAACGATGTTATGGCAACACGAGTCCACGCTTTATCAAACTACAATACTGGGGCCACTGGTTAATAATATTACAAAAAAGAATCACTTAAAAAGATATACTCGCCCATGAAACCGTATGTGTATAGTAGTTAAAGCTAATAATATGCCAAAGTATTCTGTTCCACAAAGGTATATTTATGATACATATATTGAATAGAATCGACTCGGGCTGTCAGAGTATTCGAAGAAAATGTCATCGAGTTCTCAATCGTGCTGCAATTCATAAATGAATTTTAAAATGTTGGAAAATGGGGAGTTTTCAAGATAAGCGGTAAACATGACAACGCGCAATGCACACAGATGACGTCGTGATGTCCTAAAAAATTACTCTAGAAAAGCTCTTCGGCATGCCTTCACCAATTGGGAATTTCTTACGCCTCTATAAGAACAGCCACGAAGACACCTATCGAGGCGATATGACGAACTTGCGTTCCTGTAGTAGAGAGTAAAACAATGAAATAAATTGGTGTAAAATTGACCTTGACCTCTTTAAACATGCATGGTAGTGAAGCATCGAGTTTCGAGTTTCATTGTTTTAACGAGCAAACACATATGATACTGTTGTGTTTATTGTAAAACGTTATCAGATAACAAAGCAACTAACTGTAACATAGCTTAAATTACTTTGGGAGCTGGAAAACACCGAGAAATTGAATTAGGTACACACACAGTTTCTAAAACGGATGCTATAAGTACGGAGGAGTACAACAAATTGTGCGGTTCTTAAAGAATTTGGTATCTTTAACGAAAGTGTGAATTTAAAAATAAGAACAATTCAGTACTGGTTAAGAATAATACGGGGGGATCAGGCACTTCTTTCAGCAATTTGTTTAAGGGAACAAATAAGGGAAGAGTGTGACACGGGATGGGCATCAAAAATAAGGAAAGACTTTAGACAAAATACGAGGGTATGTTTGGTTAAGGGGAGAGGACATTACTCGAAATAGTTGCACTTTGCGAGATATAGATAGGCAAAATACTGAATCTCAATGCGTAGAAAAAGTATCGCTTAACCTGCAGGCTCAAATAGATTCGGTGATGGGGAGAGGGGCTTACTTATCTAGATATCTGTGGTAGAAAAGAAAGAAGTGGTCTCGCATGGTGCATATTAGGGGGCTTGGAAAGGAAGCAAAATAGTTCATTTCTGGGGAAAAGGATTTGCCTATTGTGCGGAGAAAGTAATATCTAGAGGAATATTCTGCCAGCATGCAAGAAACTGAGATTTTAAGAAATGTGCATTTACCATTCCAATTTTTTTAATTCCAATAGAAGTTTGAAAATCTGGCGGTGTGTTGGTGCACGCGAGATATTTCTAGGGAAGACCCGACAAAGAAGGTTAATGCCATAATGAAGAGAGGATATGAATAAATGGAAGGGGGGCTCAAGAGTAAAATGTCGTTTAAGTTTATGTATTTGTAATTAAAATTACTCTTATAAAACGTGAGATGCAAATATATCGATGTGTTTGTATATTTGTATGTATGCATGTAGGTATGTATATATGTATGCGTGTATGTATCGCCATTTTGATTGTTACAAGGAGGACATTAGCATTTACGGCCGAAAGGCCCATGCGACAGTTGTACTTGTGTGTATTTTAAAACTGGTACAAAACAAGTCAATTACTACTAAAAAAAATGACTGCAAAAGTGCGAACGAAAAAGCGTACCACATAAACAAATGGGCAGCGTTTTCAGTCAACGCCTGTGCATATCGTTAAGACAGAAGAGATAGCTGAAAACAAAGCGTGTATTAAAATCTGTTGAGAGGTTGAAGCAAGTAGTAACTCGCGAAAATGTCCTTTTGCCAGTGTTTGTTATGTGGAACACTTGCATTTTGCCAGTCTGTGTTGCTCTTGAATGCAGTTACTACAATGATGTACATCTTGATGCGATTAATGAAGAGATAATGGTTTATTGTTGCTTAAGATGTGTATACACTCATGTTGCACAATATATGCTTAACTGCTTTAAAATGAATGTACAGTATGTATAGGCAAACAGCATATATTGATGCCACAAGATTAAATATGGCATTAGGGCGTACTAATAGCACTGAATGTACTGAGGGGTTGTATAAAAATTGCGCTCTTAAATCACAGTATAAGAGATTCCTATTTGGAAATTATCCCTACTTTCAGCTCTTTTTTCGTCTATCTACCTGATTCAAAGGTCATGTTTTTAAAAATGATCTATTTCAATTTCTATTTTAATCGACATTAGCAACTATATGTCAAGAGCTAAATTTTTAAATATTAGTACTTCTAGAATAACTAATGATCTTGAAGTAAAGATCCCAGCAACATTTGCATTTTACAGTCATTAGGAAATTTCAAATCATCTTCTGGAAATACAGATAGAGTAAAAACTAATTTTGTCAAGTCAAGTGGCAACTCCTTTAAGGCAAAGTGTAAGTTGATAGTAAAAAAGCAATTTAATGGCAGATTGACTTAAATTCCTCAAGTCATTCCTACTAATTTTGAATTTTATTCAAGCACTTGACGATAGAATGATATAGCCAAAAATCAGAAGGCAAAAAAGATGCGTTAAGTGAAGATAACATCTTTTTGTACCATTTTTTTTTTTTTTTTTTTTTTCTGGTTTCCCCTGGTCTCTTAGGCGAATGCTGGAATGGATATATACTTTCCACGAATTTTTCACTCTCCATTCTATCTCATTTATTTCCGAT
This sequence comes from Metallyticus violacea, assembly GCA_030762175.1. Taxonomy (NCBI): domain Eukaryota; kingdom Metazoa; phylum Arthropoda; class Insecta; order Mantodea; family Metallyticidae; genus Metallyticus; species Metallyticus violacea. Next base: position 38,768,830 of record CM060832.1, read on the forward strand.
GGTTCTGTTACAGGGTCGAAAGTGCCAGGGTGAGGTGGACTGGCGCGGTGTGGTGGTGGCTTGCGCTTTGTAAAAGATTTCTACCCCAGTGTCTGGTATGGAAGCAACTGAGGAGCTTCAACTCCTTGATACTTGCCGCATGGTGTCTCCCTCGATTCATCCCTTTCTCCTAGAGATGGCCCAATTGGGAGTTTAGGCGCAAACGGCCAGCCGTGAGCAAGCCTGAAGTACCGAAGTTTCCTCCCCATTCCCAAACAATCCCATCTAATCCAATTGATGAATGTATTAAAATACCCAGAGTTGTCATAAGATTTCAGAAGTATGGGAGAGTTAAAATATCAGGCAAGCATATGCAAATATTTCCTAACCTATAAATGAAATTTATCATACAAATACTAAAATACAACCATATTTTAAAAGAAAAGGAACTATAATTTTATAAGTTGATCATTAAGCTTAATAAAATGCACAAATAAGCAGGCTGAAACTACAAACATAAAATTGTAATAATGATTCCTAAATATACCTCAGTTTTACTACAAATTACGCAGAGGATTTAAAAACTAAAAACTGATAACGCCAAAACTCAGTTAACAAAGGTAATTCGGCTTGAAAGCTTGCAATACTGTGGTGGTTACAAAAATGAGACGACGTATTATAGCTAACATATGACAAGAATGACTAACTGATAGATAGCAGACTTCAAGTTGTCCGTTAGAAAGAGAGATACAAAAAGAGAAGGGGAAATATAGAAGTAGATAGCGAATGGTCTACGCATTTTGCGCGACTAATGGTTAGTTTGGTTTGCAAGATAACAGTATAGAAAAAGTTGTGAGGGGTAACAGGTCTTCTCCGCCTCCTTTATGCCAAGGAACCATGAGGTAGATTAATAGGTAACCAATTCCTTAGATTACGTGAAATATTTTCAAGTTTAATAAAATGTAAACCTGTTTATTTGCAACACCAATAGTATTATTTCTGAACAGATCCCTTAGCATTCCTTCCTCTGTTTAAATGTTTACAATTTAATTTTATTTAATGGAAAGAATGTTTGTCGCGGAATGCGTCCTCCCCTCCCCCCCAGGCCAATGTAGGTTTTGAGTAAGTTTTTGTCGTTTAGAAGGCTTGGGCTGCGACAGTAATAATAAAATAATTAAAAATTCTACATAATGCATTAATTAAAACAAGCATAAAACTTCAATTTAATTACATTAGTTAAAAATTTAAAAAAACACATTACACTAAATATTGTAGGAACTGAAGTAAAACAATTACATCAAAATACATACCAAAATACTTAATACTTAGTCAATGTACAATAGTTAAAGAAAATACTACCCATCAATATAAAAGGCGCCTGGCTGGGCAAAAATTGAAATTGATTTTGACACATTAAAGTAGTTTCTCCGGATAAAAAATATTTGCGGACGAACAAATAGCCGAGGTGGAGCCAAACCTGCCGAAAACCCAGCCAAATAAGCGTTAGTTACTACATGCAGAGCTCGATTCTCGTAGCCAACTTGGGGAACCTCATGCTAGCTTCAAAATGGGTGGATCCTTACTTCTGGAATATATATCGAGGAATTTCTAGAAATGTTACGAAAGTGGCTGTGATCGTAGTCATGGCGTTGCTACCGGCAGAGTTCCATTTTCTTTTTATCTATACACACTGGTGCGAAATAAAATTAAAGAAACTAATTTGGTGAACAGTCTTTAATAGTCTTCCCGAATTTCAAAAATAAACATTGTAATTTACGTTAATGCTACTACCAATTGTGCACATTGGGCCAACTTTTTAAATCGAAATAATTAAATGGAGGCTGTGGGGGCTGTGTTAGCATTAACAACTAGATGTCAGCAGTTGCATATATTTTTGTAACAAATTAATGTAACTTGTATTATTACTACTGGTATCGAGAGTGTTTTCCAATTCATCAGTGAAATCAGAAACACACTATAACCATTCTCGTATAGCATTTCTGTGATATGAAATAAATAATAAATCAGAATGAAAAATAAAGTTAATATATTTACTAAGCACCTATTTGAGATATAGTAATTAAAAACCAAGATCTAGGAGTTGGGTAATAATGTAAACTATCTGAAATAGAAGAATCAGACTTTAAAATGTCTGGTTACTGCCGTAATTCCAGCTGCGGATATTCAGCCTTCCGTGCTGATGATCAAACCCACTGAGCTGCCGTGTCTTCCAAGCATGAAGCCACGATCCTGTTTCATCCGATTCTATGTACTCCGGAGACTTCACTAATGTCTCTCTACTGATACAGATATATTCCTGGAGTCTCATAACTCTACGAGTAGTTTTATCTTATAAAGTTGAAGGTTAGCTCAATTGATAGAACGCCAGCCGGGAAGGCTCAAGATCCATGGTTCGAATCTGGGCTGTAACCAAAACTTTTAGAATTTGATTTTTTATTTCCAACTTATGCAACTTGTGTCTTACACACAGCTAGCTTGAAAGAACAATTTCCATATGTAAGACGTATATTGTTTTTTTTTTGGGGGGGGGGAACAAACAGCTAAAAGACGTAAAGACGTAAGACTGGTCGGCAGTTCATGTGTGTTTAATGACACAAAAAGATGTTGATACAATAAATAGACGTTTTTGTAAACTGATTTTAGGTTTACCAACAGCATCCCCAAATGGTGTAACGTAGCTAGAATTAGGCGGATATTCCACCAAGATAAAAATGATTACCAGAATTATGAAATACTTATACAGAGTTACCACATTGAAAGAGAATGATATATTAAAGTATGTTTCAGTATCCAAGAAGAAAGTAAGTGGAAAGTATCACGGCATCTCAAAGTGCAGGAAACGTATGGGTGAATATGGGATTGTGGAAAGAAATAAACCTAAAACTGTCAGATATTGAAAGACAAGAAATATTTGGTAGTATGGGAGAAAAAAGTGCATTGAGACTTTATAGGGAAATAAAAATAATATGGGATAGGGAAAAATATATAGAACAACGTGATAAGGTAGGCCGGGAAGGATTTGCACGGGTTAGAACTAGAGTTATGAATTTAAAAAGATTAGAACATGATAAAGATATAGAAAAGTGTGCAATGTGTGTAGAAAGTATCTGAAAGTCCGAGCCTAACATATGACGAATTTATAAACTTTTTGACATAGAATCGTGCACAAAAAAAAAAAAAAAAAAACCAATAGACATGACATTGTAAGCTAATCTCGATTTATTTTCTTGAAGCCAATGGATATCGTTCCATTTGAAAATATAGAAATTTGTGCTAGAAATACGCTTTATAATAAATGCTGGAATCATTGATCAGTCCTACTCTAAATTTTAATTCACTGAAACCATTCGCTTAAGAAATATTCGTGATGTTATTTTTAGATAATTCTTATTCCCACACACAATAATTTCCTAATCGTTGCATTCACTGCTTGTTTCTACCTGGTCGTTCCCTGGCATTAGACAGCATCTGGAATTGTTTTCCAGGCGACAGGAAGATTTCACCTTTTCGTAAAGCGTTTACAAAGTATGCGCATAATTTTTGCGGTAGGCCTATAGCATGATATATACAGTGTGTTTGGTAGAATCACTACTAATTAGAAATGTGAATATCTCCTCACTCAATTAAGTTAAAAATATAATTTTCATCTTACCTTGTGTAGAAACTAGCAAGTTTTGTAACAGTGAAAAACATGTCTTTAGATCGCCTGCGCGTGGTATGACAACTCATACAGTTAAAATGGTGGGATTCACAGTTCAGCAGAAAGTGAAATGTTGTTATTGATTAGCGGACTTATTTCCCAATTACAGTGCAAAGAAGATTCCAGAGTGTAATATCATTGCGAAATGACATATCAGCTGTTATAAATAGCTTGTGTGTTAAGAAACGAGGGAAGTGTCTGCAGCTAAAGTTGAAGATGTTAGGCAAGCATTTCAGTGCAGTCCGCAGAAATCAATTCGACGAACCCGTTCAGATCTGGGTATAAATTACCACGGGTGGCTCAGTCGTTAAGGCGCGAACTCGTGAACGAGAGGTCTGGGGTTCGATTCCTACTAGGACGTCCTACCTGACTGAGGTTTTTCCAGGTTTTCCTCCGTCCTCATAAATGACAAATGCCGGAGAGGTTCCCTAAACTTAGACCTGGACGCTTCCTTCCTTAAAAATTATCCTTTCCCAATTTATCATTTCATCTCATACATCACCAGTGTCCACCGCCTGTGATGCCTTAGTATTAAAAACGGGCGTTAAACACTATTAAAAAAAAGATCACAGTATTAAATGATAAACCCTGACGAGCCGAGTTCGTCAATTCAATGTTATCTCACATTTATTATTACAATGAATTCTTCAATCATGTAGCTTTCTCAGATGAAATCACCTCCACAGTTTACTAAAGTGCACCGGTATAACTAGTATATGGAGAGAAAACCCCATATGTGGTAATGAAATATGAACGTGATAGCCCTGAAGTTTACGCGTGGTATGATTTGACTCGTGATTATGTCATTTCACATAAATCTATATGTTATCAAATCACGCGCAGACGCACTTACCGTCATAATTTTCATTGTTACAAAACTTGGAGAGTTTCTACATAAAATGAAAATCATATTTGTAACTTAACTGAGGAAATATTCACATTTCTTATTGGAAGATTCTACCGGACACACTGTATTTACTGCTCATTTGCTCTGCTTTCATTTCAGCTTCTTTGTGCACCCATAGAAGCGCGAAGTCCGGTCCCATTTTCGTGCAAATGAATGCATCCCACTCCTGTCATGTCTGTCTCTTCTATAAATTCAATAAACAGATCTCTGTGCATATTACCGCATCGTTTATGCTGTTTGGAAGCCATGGCTCAGTTACTACTATTAAGTTTGGATTCCAAATGTGAACTAAATTGCAGTATTCAATGCGTATATTCATTATACTCCACTGCTAATATGCACCATACCCAGCAAATGGACGCTGGTCCAAATGAAATGTCTAATACGTTTATTCCTGTACCAAATAAGCATTTTTGCCATTTGCTAAACTGAGAATGGTCAATGCAACAACGAAAAAATCCAGAAAATGTTTTCAGTATTAAATATTAACGCCAGATTTCACAAACTATTCATTTATATCATGGTATGGAAATAATAACGTTCTGGCTTCAACTTTGAAATTATCCATGACAATACGTAAAGTTATAATACGCCCAAGTGTCGTTAGTTGCTGAGGCGAGTTTAAAACTCTGGTGCCTAAAGAAAGGAAGTGTTTACGTTATGCACTGCTATTTAGTTTATCCACGGAAAAAGAAGTCCCATTTTCAATGTGCAAACTTTACTCAGTAAGAAATTAACGACATGTCTTAATCATGCATGACCTAAATATTATACATAAAGCAAATAAGTGACAAATTTAACATTTACATTCATATTTAGCCGTTGTAGTACTCGATGTTTTCATGCAGCATTCAACTTTTCCTAACTGGTTTATTGGTTATGGTCAGTTTAGACGGCATAAATCGTCAATAACCCTATTGTCTTGAAATGTTGATATAATGTAAATGTTAAAACATCGTATTGTCACATGTACTGCTCAGGGGTGCATTAAAAAATTTTATTGGTCAACATTATGTAAACGTTAAGTTTTATTTGCTTGAATATTTTATATTAGTACATAGCTTAGTTGAATCGGAAAGTGTTTAAACCCATTTGGTTTACTTCCGTTAACGATTTAAAGGAATTTACCGTGACGCAATCGTCCGCTTAGCAACAAGCAGAATTATGTTGAACTTAGAACCTTCCTACACCTATGAACTCCTTTTTAATTGGTCACTGTAATTCAAACTTAGAGCGTTGGTACACCATAATTGGTGAACATTACAGTATAATGTGAAGACCCCTCTAGGCGAACGCGCAGCTATATTAGGAGGTAGCACAGCCTCATGTACTTTCACTTGTCGCCTGTGGTATCCTGTGCTGCTGGCCACACTGTATCCTCGGCTCTTCGTGACATCACCCCTAAGGTAAGGGCCAGATCGGTCTTAATGGCCTGACCCTTAGCTATCCAGTGTTAACATACGCCCTCAGCAATTAAGGAGACCTTAATGTGTGCATTTTACTGTTAATATACAATAAACGAAATAGCAATGACAATAACATTATCTTTAATTATACCTGTGAGTGTTCCTACTGCTACGCTTACCCATTCACTACCATAGTCGCAACAAGTGGCGGAGGCGATCACTCTTTTCTATTCTTTTACAGGAGTATGGTCTCGATCTCCCTTCCTTTACTATGAGCGACAATATGATACAAATTCCTGAGTATAAGGAAAAATACAAACTTAACACTATCCCAGCGGGCCATTAGCAAATGCAAGAGTTGTGATTTATATTTTTTTCTTCAAACTTTTGGGGTCTAATTAGGTTTCCCAGGACACGTGTTGCAAGATCTCTCACCAACTTCCTTCAAAATATTTATTTTCTTTCAAGGATTGCCTATATGCTTTATAGGACCTAATTCTTATTGTAATATTTATTATAAAACAGACTAAAATAAATGTACATATTACTGTTGCCAGAAATGATATTTCAATTTTTTTTGTTGTCTTTCTACATTGATATATTCGATATTGTTAAAATTTTCTCTTCAGGGCAACCCCCACATACAGGGTGTCCCAAAGTCCGGTAACACTTTTCTTAATTTATTACACAAAAACTACAAAGTATACAGCTTTCGCATGTCATATTAAAGAGAAAATCAAATGGTATTGTTTTATTTTACCGCCAGTGCTCGTAGTTTCTGCATTCGCAACAGTTGGTTGTAAACATGGCGATTTCTGGCAAGGAGCGCCCTTTCTGTGTGATGGAATTCTACAAAGGCAACCCCATATATAGGGTGTCCCTAAAGTCCGGTAACACTTTTCTTAATTTATTACACAAAAACTACAAAGTATACAGCTTTCGCATGTCATATTAAAGAGAAACTCAAATGGTATTGTTTTATTTTACCGCCAGTGCTCGTAGTTTCTGCATTCGCCACAGTTGGTGTTTTGTAAACATGGCGATTTCTGGCAAGGAGCGCCCTTTCTGTGTGTTAATTCTACAAATGTAAGAGTGCTACAGGTGTTCAACGGAAGAACCAAGCAGTGCCTGGCATGACAAATTTGTGAACGCTTGTTACTTGTGTTCTGAGAAAAGAAATAGCCGTCCGTCACCGAGTGAAGAGACCGTTAACCGTATTAGAGAGGCATTCATAAAAAGTCCAAAAAATCAGTTCGTAGATCCTCCCGCGAGCTGCAAGTACCACGTACGACAGCTTTCCATAAATTGCAGCTCTTGCAACTGTTGAAATAAAAGCGTTATGAGATTTGTATCAGAGTGCAACAATGGATGCAAGGAGATGACAACTTCGTGAACCGCATAATCTTCAGTGACGAAGCGACAATTGGCAAAGTCAAAAGATATGACTGTCTAGTTTGGGGTGTCTGGAATCCTGACGAATTCGTCGAATATGAGCGTCATTCACCTAAAGTGAACGTTTTCTGCGCAATGTCATCGCGGAAACTTTTCAGATTATTCCTCTTCACCGGAAACACTGTAACCTGGGATGATACAGCAATGACTGTTCCCACAAATGCAAGAAGATTCCGTCAATTTCCTCTTCCAGCAGGGCGGAGCCCCACCCCATTGACATAACGATGTTCATGGTTCTCTGAACAACGAGCTATCTCAACGGTAGACTGGACGAGTAGGAAATAATAACTGTTTCGAAAACTGGCCCCGCAGATCCCTGGATCTAACTCCGTATAACTTCTTCCTATGGGAACACATCAAAGATTGTATATGTGTGCCCCTTTTACCATAAAATTTAGAAGAACTCAAGCATAGAATTGCGGAAGTTTCCACCACTGTAAGAATATACTCCAAAGAGTATGGTAAGAGTTGGATTACCGTGTAGACATACCGAGTTATACATGGTTCCCATATCGCGTGATTGCAAAATCAAACACTAAAAACAAAAGGCATTTGGGTTTTTCTTTAATATGACATATATACGAAAACTGTATCATTTGTAGTTTTTGTGTAATAAATTAATAAACGTTATCCGACTTTAGGAACACCCTTATTAAGGATGTGTTAAATATAAATAATTATCTATAAAAACCATGTACTTAACGTAAAGTTTACCTTATTTTTTTACAGAGGTTTTAGCACACTTGCCCTCATTGTAACATTGCTTTATAATAATTTACAGTTACAATACAGAAATAGACATATTACCATGTAGTATAACACACCAAGACATTGATTTTCCATTTAGAAAATGTCCAAAACGAAAAAGCATGGTTATTTATTTGCAGAAAAGTGTGGCTGTTGTCTTTAACGTACGGACTTGTGAACTGGAGGTCTGAGTTTCGATTCCCGCTAGGACAGTTTTCCCCAACTGAGGTTTATTGATGCTTTTCTCAGCAGTCATTAATAGCAAATTCCTGGGAAGTGCCCTAAACTAAGTCTGGAATGCTTTCTTCCTAAATAAAATTATTTCCAAATTATAATTTCATCTTATGTATCCAGTGTCCGTTAGCTCTAATCCTCATAGAAAAAAAGCGCTAAGCAGTGTTTAAAAAAGTAATTCGAGATTTCCTTGTACTGCCTTAAACTGACTGACCTCTTCAACCATCATAAGTAAAAGTGAAAATCAACATAAAAAGCATTCATTAAGCTTTAAATTTAGGCACATGTTAATTAAACGGGTGTTAAACGGCATAATAACGTGATGGAAACTAACAGTTGTTGATGAAATCAGGCATAAGATAATTATATAAAATCGCCTTCCACCGTAGAGATCCCAGTTCAATTCCAGCGGTCAGACGTGAGGTTTATGGTTAATTTCTTTCACGTCCTTCGGTTTACCCTACCATTCATCTCTCCAGCTATCCCATTACGGTGGAATTAGCACAACAGGTGTGGAAGCCGATAATGCATGCTCAACCATCAATTATATCGGCTGAGTGCGGAATAGTAATGTTGCTCATTCAATAGATCGTTCAAGCATTTAAAATCATCATTACCAATTACCAAATTAGCAAGAAATTAACGGTGATCAAGTAAGAGTGCATGTGATTTGCTCGCATATTTTAGTATAAAAACGTAATGAGAAAGTTGGCAAACGCAAGCGTGTTTGTTCCGTTATTTGGTTTGAATTTCCTTTTTGACTGCTCAAAACCGTTGATGTTATTTTAAAAACTTAATGTAAAAATAGAATACGTTAAGACAATTATAGCGCAACATGATAGACGTCCAGAAGGTTATCAATCTCTTTCTGTACTAACACCAGGGTACAACCAGGTGCACAGTGGCGGTATTGGGAGGTGGGAACATCTTCATAACTTTGACTCTCAATTCCAAGGTGGGATGCTGACCTCATCTTTTAATTAGCCTCATAAGATCAAGTCTGGGGACTTTAGTAGCCACCAGAGCAACTTTTATGGGGCCATATCAGATCCGTACCTGAAAACATGTTTACAGAGAACACTTGCGTTAATTTTCTGTATAATTTTCAAAAGGTGTCGATCAATTGCCTCTCATAACTATTTTACCTGCATAGGTAACTATGTTACATTATTTTTAATGAATAATACACGAGCTTATGTAAAAATATACAGCAATAGTTACATTAGGAGCCTATATCATTAGAGTTCACTAGGATTATCCAAATAGCGAACTTTAATAAACCCAGAATTAAACAGAATGCGCCCTACGAGAACAGCAGCTATAACAGTATCTAGATATAAGACCGCACCTTTAGGGCGATCGCACTGGAAATAGGTTAATTTTGTCCAATCCGAATGCATTGCATAGTAAAAAAAACCCAAGCGTTTAGTATAAAATTACTCCATTTTCGTTTTTATATGAGGGGTTCAGAGCACAATTGACGTAGTTCCACTTTTTCTTGAAATAGAGTTACCATTATTATTTCTAAACATGGAAGATCACAGTTTCAGTGCTGTAAGTACGCGACTCCTGCATTACAAAGTGTCACATTTTGTGCTTTGTACGCATTCCTCTTTGTTCAGAGCAGTAACTAGTAAATAAGTATAAATGTCGCATAGGCCTTACGGCTGTACAAGCTAATATCGTCCTTGTAACAATCAAGTTATACATAAATATACATAAACACGTCGATATACTTACATCACACGTTTTCTTTGAGTAAGTTTATACATATATACAAACATGAATAGAACACTTACTCCTGAGCCCCCATTACCTTTATTCACCCCGCTCCCCAACTCCCCTCTCTTCGTATAGTCATTACTCTTCTTTGTCGGTCTTCTCTAGAAATATTCCAGATTTGTGTGTGTGTCTCTCGTGTACCAACACTTCCAGCCTGGTGTTCACACTTCTATTCGAATTCAGAAAGTGTGGTATTACGTGTCCATTTCTTAAAATCTCCGTTTCCCTGCATTCTGCCAGAATATGCCTCAGGTATCGCTTTCTCCGCACAATGGGCACATTCTTTTCCCGAGAACATGAACTGTTTTGTTTCCTTTTCAAGCCTCTAATCTGGACCATGCGAGACCACTTCTTTCTTCTCTACCACAGACATCTAGATAACCTCACCTCCTCCACGCCTGGTCTTTTTGAACCTACAGGTTAACCGATCATTTTTTCTGCGCATTAAGTGCCATTATTTTGCCCATCTATATCTCGCAAAAGTCTGTTAACTATCTCCCAGGCTATTGCGCGTAATGTCCTCTCCCCTTAGCCAATTTTGTCCAAGCCTTTCCTTATTTTTGATGTATGCCACTCTTCCCTTATTTGCTCCCTTAGACAAACTGCTCGAAGAAATGCTTGGTCCTCCCTTTATTATTCTTAACCAGTACTTAAATGATCTCATTTTTAAATTTACACTTTCGTTAAAAATGGCAAATTCTCTAAGAATTCCCCAATTTTCTGTACCCCTCCCTGCTTGTAGCAGCTGTTTTAGGAACTAGGTTTGCACCTGATTTAGTTCCTTGGTGTTTTTCCACCTCCAAATTTTGGTCCCATACGTCATAGTAAACCTGACAACCGCCCTCTACACCAACTCCATTGTCTCAGCGGAGTTTCCGGTAGTTTCACCAAAATCTTTAATGCCGCTATATTTTTAATTAAGCACATGCGTTTCATGTTGTCTGTGTGTTTTTCCCAGCTCCCGTTCATAGCTAAAATGGTTCCCAAATATGTGAATTTCTTCACATTTTCGCCTGACTTGCATATTTCCACCTCTCTTTCCTGGAGTACACAGCACCGTTCTTGAACGCCATTGTTTTTATTCCTCTTATTAACTGCCAATGGCAATAACTACACAACTCATTTCTTCAATGATACAAGTGGTGATAACGTATGTACATGTGGGATGAAACGAAGGGAGGCAGAGGTCGCCAGGATGTTCCATCGTGTATTATGAAACACTTAAAAGAAAATGTAAAATAATAACTGCCTTTTCCGATTCGTGTACTGAACAGATCAGAAATTGCAACGTTTGTGTTTCCATATTAAAATTACTGCATGATTCAGACATGAAAGTGGAAGTAATAAACCACAAGTATGTGCTTGGTTTCCTACCTAACGACGTAGACTTCGGCTTAATTGAATTAACGGGTGTAAGAAATGGTACTCATTTTCTGCTGATACTTGGGTAGACATTGTAAGAACCAAGTATAAGGTTGTGTGCATGTAATAAAGAGGGAAGAATGATTGTCCAAAAAGGGGCTATTTCTGGACAAAGGTGGCTGAAAGTGAAGATGGATGGAATTTCAGACTTTTAGATATTAATTTGCTTTGTTTTTTAAGCAACGTTATATAAACCTTCTATATGTTTCCAGATATTAACTCGTTACAGTTGAGAGCTTAATTCTCGCAGGGCCAGCTAATAATTACATTGGAATCAAAATTTAATTACTAGAGTTCCATTAAAATTGATAAATAAATATTTCTCTAGAACAACACACATTTTCTGTGTTTCTTGCTGATTAATACAATGTCAGGGTTACGTGTGTATTATTTTCTTTCATATTGACGTTGGCTTTAATAGCAGGTATCATTAGTTGTATGTAATTATATTTTTATTTAGATGCAGGTCAGTGCTGCCTTGAGTTTTGTTTCTATGCTTATAATTCATATTATTCGATATTTGCGATTGCTGAGAATGACTTTAGTTATCAAAGAATTGGTGACTGCGGCCGTTTCTCGCATTTGTGAGAAGTGTCCTTTTTAGAATATTTTGTTGGGTATTTAGCTGAAATCTAAAAATATGTTATATCAAGTAAACAGATAGAGTACGATAATATGTCCTATATGTGCGCAGAAAGAATCTGGGAATATATTCTGGCGCACTGCAAGGGGACGAAAGAATGGAGAAAGAGATTATCTACGGCCCCGTTTGTTAACTGGGGGAGAGGGCAGTGGCAGTGCTAGCAGATAGAAAGGAGGAGGAGGGAGTAGGTATATTTTTAAACAAAATGAGACTGATCAGAATGGAAGAGGCAAACAGCCGGTAGGGGAACACGAGTCACGATTTTTTTTAATTGATACACTTATATGTGCGGGAGTGTAACTTATTTATTGTTGTATGTTTTTTTTTGTTTATTTTATTTATGTGTTTAAAAATTAAATATTACTTTTTGCGATTTCATGTGTTTCCGTGTTTCGGGAAAGCACGTATGGTCCCAGGACCCGTGCGATATGAATGAGTTAGGTTGGTAACAACTCCTACTCCTACTACTGCAAATCACTATTTCTATTATTAATTCGCAAAGTTTGTAAATTTGTTTGCTTTAGTTGAAGGCAGATAGGGCGGGAAAATGTTCATAGAGAAAGAAATTCGATCAGGGTAACTCAAGTGGTAACCTTAGGACTAGCATTCGTGGAGTCCTGGGTTTAAATCCTTTTAGACTAACCATTCTGACATTGAGGTTCCCTTCCTTCCTCTGGTCGCTTAGGCGAATGCTAAGATGGATATTTTATTTCCACAAATTTCCCACTCTCCCATTTCATTCCGTTGCTGCTGTTCCGTGGTCGAAAGTGTCAGGCGAAGTGGACTGATGCTGTGCATGGCGTGGCGTGGCGGTGGCTTGCATCTGATGTGTAAGCAGCCCTTCTGAGAGTTAGAATTACTTGGAGGGAGTTTCTATCTGAAAGCAATGTTAGGGACTCCATCTACTTCTATGCATCACCTCCCCTGGATACTAGTCGCACGGTGTTTCCCTCAACTCATCCTTTCCTCCTGGAGGTGCCCCAATTGGGGACGTAGGCAAAAAAAGGCAGACCTTGAAATACCGAAAGTTTCTTCTCTGTTCCCGCAAATCTTATCCCAAATTTGAGGATAATTAAGTTTTCCGGATTTCCGGTAAATTTGTTTTTCTTTTACTTATATGAGTTTTATTTGCAGTGATTTAAATGCTCTAGTGATGGATTACTAATATAAAGAGAGCTCGGAAAATTATAATATTACATTTCTGAGCGATTGTGCTCATAAATGTTATAAGTTTCTCTACAAAAAATGGAACACAAAATTAAAGTTTCAAGAAATGTGAGTTTAAATTATACGCGTAAAGAGGTCTTAAAGAGGACTAGGGACAAATTACTGATCTATATCTTTCTCGTTTGTATAAGACAGTGATGTATGCGTTCGTAATGATTACAACAATGAGATACAGAACAATAAATGCAAACTTTAACATTTAAAAAGAAAAAGTAGTTACCCATACTCTTTTGTTATTTTGTGAAACTAGAAGCTTTTCGATTAAGTATAACATTCTGAGTAATGATGTTTCAGAAACAAATGTATAGTCTTCCGAAAATGAACAATGGCAGGAAAGGAAATATCAACAGAAGCGAATATAATTAATGCTTGTAGAACATTTGTTTCGCTGCGAGATGTGATAACACTCTACACAATCATGGGGGAGTAATCTCCGCAAACCAGCAACCATAGCCCTAATTAACAGCCATAATTAGCTCGGAATAATGGAGCTCGATAGCAGATGAAGCTCATACCTCAGTAGCCAAGCAAACCGCGTAACAATTCCTCCGTCGACTGGTTGTTTTCCGAGCTGAACTACCCTCAGGGAAACAATTGGCTTGCACCCAAATCGATAGTGGAGCCTCGCAAATTTATCGAGAGATTATATTTGCCTTACATAACATAGCAGCTTAGCAAGGCTATTTATTTCCTCTTAGAGCTTTGTAGAGGCGAGGTTTGAGAAAAGCGTTTGTGGATTTTATAAGCCACTAAGTACTATTTCTCTTAAAGTAATTTTCCAAACAGAAATAATTTTCATTGTGGTACTCTTTAGCACAATTAAAGATGCCCGTTCATTTCTTTGCGAAGCTACTCATGTTGGTTCCAGAGTATTTAATAAGCCTTCTATGCGTCTTCTTTGGATAAGAATCAAGTGATTAAACTTACTTTAATGAGTGTAAAATTTTATTTTTCGAATAGAGTTGTATTTAATTCCTTTAAAATCAAAGGGAAATAGGTTTCAAAGTATTATGCTAGAGAGTTGTCAAATATGACGAAGGTTATGTTAGGCTTTAATTATTTTATTTACATTTATACTTTGCACTTGATGTCAAACAAGTTTTAACTTTTGAAATATACTGGAAGAAACCCCCTAAAATATGGCTGTGAAAAAGTAACTTAACAGCATTGGAGAAAAAGAATAATTGAAATTTTCTAACAATGGAAAGAGAACATAATTTGCTGAACAATAAAAGGTAGATATAAGCACATTTAAAATATATTTAAATTTTTAATAACAACAAATCGTAATAAAAAAGTACACTTTAAACACAAAATTGGTGTAAATTTACCAATTCCGCAATACATAATTGAAACTATTATAAAACAATTAAAATAATACAATTTAAGTTTTAAGTCTTTATACCCTTCGATTTGTCATTTTTACCAAATAATATTCAACCATACTCTAGAAAAGATTTAGGTACAAATAATCTGCTTTAAAAAGAATAAAAAAGCTAAATGCTGTGTCTTAAATACAATAACTTAATAGGTTGTATTTCCATTACATATTCTTGGCCGAACAACTTTATAACAACGGAATTGTAAATCAATATAATAATACCATAGAATAAACTTCACAATATTTTATAGATACAGTCCACCTAGATTACTGGGTGAAAGTTACGAAGAAGGCCTCGGGCCTAACAATGTAGAATTGAAAATTCAAAATATTCTGCATCCCAACCGAGACAAAGGAGTTCGAGCCTCTCAGAAAGAATGCTTCTATACCAGACGCAGGGGCAGAAACCTTTCCAAAGCTTAAGCCACTGTCATGCCCATCAGCTCAGCTCGTCTGGCACATTCTATCCTGTAACAGAACTAGCGGAATGAAATGATATGAAATTCGAAGACTCACGTTCGCCTAAGCGACCAGAGGAAACCAAAGATCAGGATGGTAGGCGCCATGAGATTTGAGCCCGGGACCTTTGGAATGAGAGTGCTAAGCGTTGCCGCGGCCCGCCCAACTCGTAGTATGGAAATACTATATGATATTGCCAATTGGCATTTTAATCAGTGGTGCTGAACTATTAGAGACAGAATGAAAGACAGGAATGCTAACAAATCATAGCAGACCACTCCTACACCAAGCGGTACCATGCGAGGCGTTCCTACTTCTATGCCTCTTTTTTCCACTTGTTCACGATGACGAATTGACTCGCCAGAGTGCTGCAACAGTGCCAGCGTATGCTCCAGTCAAAACGATATGCATGCGCGCGCACATACACGTCCACATGCCGCGTACGTATGTGCTATATAGATTCCCTCTTTCATGCTATTTATTTGCATATTTTTGTTTCCGACATATTCAAGTGCTGGCACTATTCCCGCTGTTCGACCGGACAAAAACTGCCCTTACTGCAAAAAGGTTTGATCGGATTTATGTTTTCATTTACGACTGCCATGATATGTTTAAATGGCATATGAGGCAATTCGTAAAGTTGTTCACCTTGGTACGAAACTAAGTAATACTTTCCTAATACCTTGAACTTTATTCCCCAAATTGCCATGTAGTCGTATTTTTCATCAAGAGATATAGAGTATTCTTAAGTAATATGGTTCTAGATATTCCCTACCTCTTTAGATACGAATAATACACATATAACGTGTGTTCAATTTGATGTTTTATTTTTTATTGAGAACAATCCCCGCTACACCTGCAGTTAGAAAAAATAGCCTTAATATAAAACCATTAAAATAAACATTACATATCCATCGACCTCTAACTGGTGTATCCTCAGGCACGACTCCCAGAATTTCTTATCGACACCTGTATGTATTGTTCACATGACATCAGCAGTCGTCCTCAGTTTCTTCTGCTCTGTAACAGCTATTTATTTCCCCATTTTGGGAACACGAGTATTCTGTATTCTCCTTATGTGTTCATACTTTTTCTAACGTCTCCTGAATCAACTGTACTCTTCTGAACATCCATGATTCTTTGTATTTCAGTTTTCTTAAAGTTTGCCAGTAGGGATTTCCTTGCAGATCTTCTCCAAAAGTCCATCTCAGCAGCAAGGAGCTTACTCAAATACTTCTGATGTATCCAGGTCTCAGATTGAAAAATTAAGTGCATATGAAAGATATGCTTATGATAATTGTATACAGGAATTTGTCATGTTACTAAAATCTTATAATTTGATCATTATAATCCTTTAGATGGCGCGCTGTAAAGTTTCAAACGCATAAGATAGTCACTTATTTGTGACGATCGTGCAAACAAAGTAGTGTTAACATTTTCTACAAATGGATAAAGCTGAAATACGAGCCTCAACACAAATACAAAAGGGACTAGATTTCATTTTAAAGGATTCTTTCTCTTGTTTTCGACGGTTAAAAAGTGGACTGCTGAACTTAAACTTGGTCGAACATCTATTCAAGATGACAAGTGCTCAAGGCACCCCAAAACTATAACAAACGACGAGATTGTGACACAAATTCATGATGCCGTACTCAATGACCGCCGACTGAAGGTATTAACATTGCAAATACCTCGATAGGCCATGTCCAACACATTTTACACGAAGTTTTGGGTATGTTTGTTAACAATGGACCAAAAACGCATCCCAATGAACAATTTACAACAGTGGTTACACTTGTTTACACGCAATTTTAGTGAGTTTCTTCTACGTTTCATAACAGCAGATGAAAAATGGATTCATCACCACATGCCAGAGACGAAGGAGCAGTCCAACAGTGGCTAGCAACAGGTGAAAGTGTACTAATGAAAGCAAGTTTTCCGAGATTCTCATGGTGTGGTGCTCGTAGTCTCCTCCAGAAGGACAGAACCATTGCCGTGGAGTACTACACTTCATTACTGAGCCAATTGAAGGCTCCTCTTCAGGCTAAACGTCTAGACCTTGTGAAAAAGAAAGTTATCTTTCATCATAATAATGCACCTTCACACACGTCCGGGATTGTTGCTGCAAAACTGAATTATCTTCGCTTCCAAGTGTTTCCACATCCGCCATATTCCTAGATTTGGCCCCCAGTGATAATTTTTTGTTCCCAAAGTTGAATAAATGGCTGGGTGAAGGAAGATTCACATCAAATTATGAGGTTAAAACTGAGACAAACGCTTATTTTTTACAGGTGGGCAAATCTTATTTTACCGAGAGTATTGAAAAGTTAGAAAGTTGGACTAAATGCATTGATTTACAGGGTGATCATGTTGAAAAATAAAATAAAAAAATCTTATCTTGTATTTTTTTGGTCAGACCGAGAAGCGTGTTTTGTTGTAGTTTTTTTAAGTGAATTTTAAGATTCGATAGTTCTTCCTTGCATTAAGGGCATTTTACATGTTTATACTCTCGTAATAAAACACTGGATGGATTAAAAGTACAAAAATCTGGGATTAAAAAAATAAATCTTAGGAATAGTGGAAATGGTAAAATTCGCAATCTGGATATAATAGTAACAGAATTAAAAAGCATACTGAAAGAGAGAGACAAATAGAAAATCAGCAGTAGCCGAACTAAAAGAAAAAAAAATGTAAAATTACAAAATAATTAAATATAAAGCATATAATTTTGAGAATCATAAAAATTAAAGAACAAAAAGCGAGTTGTGTCTTAATTAACAAGGAAAGAATGAGTTTATAGCTTTAATTGTTTTTTTCAACATAATCTCCCTTAAGGTCAATATATGTATTCCAGCGGTGCTCCTATCGGCTCTGGTGGTGTAGTGGTAACCATATTTGCCTTCTAAACCCAAGATCGCGGGCTCAAACCCGGCCAGGATCGATGGATTTTTTCGGGTGTAAAAATCCTAAGTATGGCTTCCTTCGGGGGGAAGTAAATCCGTGGATCCCGTTTCGTACATTTGCGGCACGAAAAAGAACCTCAAGCCTGAAAGAAGAGGCCTTTGAGCAAAACTTGTCAGCCGTTTCACGCCTTGAATTGAATGGGACGCTGATGACTTAAGATGTTAAAAGCGTCCTTAAATAAACCGAATCAACCAACAAGCAATGCTCCAATCTCATTATCTAGTCTCTAAAGAGGTTTTCCGGAACGTCTGCAAAACATTCCTATACAAGTGTTTGCTCCACTTGTTTTGATGAAATACTCTGTCCAGCGAGGCAGAGATTGAGCTTTGAGAACAGGTGGAACTCGGAGACAAATCTGGAGAATGGGGTGGGTGCTCAAGCATTTCAAACTTCAAAATATGTTTTCTCGTCGCTAAAACACTTGTGAGCAAATGCATTGTCTTGATGAACTGTATAGTTTTCTTCTACAAACCGGAGCTTTTCTTACGATATTTTTTTTTTCATTTAGTTGGTTTAAGACAAGCTTCAAACAGAGAACCGATAAAGAAAATGAGAAAAAACAATATGGCGTTAGGTGTAACAGAGTTTATTTCTTTAAGGAATATTTGATATATCAAGACATTTGGCTGGAAAGGATACATTAGGGATGTCATAGGTCACTGATTTCGCGGATTATCCACGATGTGAATGAATAAATCCGGGCCGAAAAGATGCAGTCCACGATTTTGAATGCAGGTGAACAGAAATGTGGAATAATTTGTGCCAATTTAAGTTTTCCGCGTAAGCACGTTTACAATGTTTGAAGGCGATGGCGCTAGAGTCGCGCCTTTACTTATCAATCGAGGTATATCAATTATCGAAGCAAAATATGTAATACATTATCTACTGAGTAGTTCCGTTTCTCGTTTCTTCACTGAGTAATCAGAAGACTATTACCTACAAATTCTATTTCATTGTAATGAAGTTTATTATCCCTATAGGCTTGACGTGCGGTGGGTGCTGTGTTATCAGGGCGTTTATCGAAATGAAAAAGCAGATCAGTTGGCAAAAAAAAAAAAAAAATGCTGATGCAGCCTGTATTGGCCCCGAAGCCGTGGTTGGAATCAGTACACTAAGACTATGGTTAAAACATGGATTGGAGAAAAACAACTAAGATGACAAACCTATCCTGAGCAAAGGCACGCTAGGAACTGGTCTTAGGTTGAAGCAAACCTGTTTTCACATCTCTTCTTAAATTTGATAGAAGAGGAATAAGGAAAGTAGTTGCGGTAATTACTGAAGATGGTCACTTCAGGAAATATACGAAACAGTGGGAATAGAACGTTTAAACAGGATAAGAAATCTACATCGCATACCCTGTTTGAGTGTCCATTTGACCTAGCTGACATTAGAACCAAAATACTGCAATGTTCAAGGAACAGATTATGGGGAATAATGAAGGCAGCTCTCCCAATGGGGTAGCACAATAAGCCTTATAGGCTGAGGTGCTGGAGATCATTTAAACTCCAATAACCCGCCTTCTCCGTAATCTATCTATCCGCCTATCTATATATCTATCTGTATAATGGGTAGCGTAATAGTGTTTTGCTTTTGTGTTTACGTAATGTCAGGGGAATTAAAAAGTAAAGTGAAATTCCGTGAAGAATATATGGAAAAAATTCCTTGTATAAATCGAGGCAGCACAGAACATGAAACATTCAGCAAATTATTTAGGTAAGTTTGGTGCAAAATAAAGCATGACCATAATTTTTGTTACTGGTTAAGTAACTTAAGTAACTTACTACGTTTATCTTTAATCATATATGAAACAATTATTGCCCGAGTAAATAGGTCAAAATAATTATAATTTAAAATTCCTTCCACCAGTAGCATAATCTCAAAACTTTTCACGTTTTACCATTAAAATAAACATTACAATTGTATTTTTTTAACTTTTATTCAGTTATTAAATTATGTTGTTTTTTTCAGTTCTTGGGTGTCTATTAGCAAAGGATACAGAAGAAACCTTACTTACTGTCAACCTCAAAAAAACACAGAAGGCTGTGAACGCATCGTGTTCCAAACTTGACCAACTTTTGTTAATCTATCCCAAATACAGTGGAATTGATACAAAAATTTTAATTTCCTACTACTAAAATAAATAGTAAAAATGTCAAATAAAAGCATTATTAATATAAGGTATAGTGTTTAATAGTTATAATTAATATCCATATTAAATAAAATATAATTAAAATATAATTTCCGGTGTTTATTTCTTCATTATAGCAACTCTATATTGTGGAAAATAAGATGTTATATGAAGTTAAAGTGCGGGGTTCAGATGATCATAGAAATATGACAAAGAATACAACATTTTTGCAAGCAAATATTAGGACTACCCAGTGCGTCGTCAAATGGGGTTCTTTTGATGGAATTGGGCAGGCTTCCGAATAAAGGAAAGATATTAGAAAGGATTATGGAACATTTACATAAAGTAACCACTTTATGGAAAGGAAGGAATGCTTCAATATTCAAATGAAATTGAAATGGGGAGGGTCTTGGATTGTTCGGGTGATGAAAGCTGTGGAGGAAATTGGTATGTGAAAACATAACATTTAGAAGAATATAGTACTAGGGACTTTTAGAAAAAAGTTAGACTTAGAACTTAATACTTACGACAGACAAGTAATATTTGGCAACCTCAGAGACAAAAGTTCTTTAAGATTATATCAAGTTATAAAACAAGAACGAGGCAGAGAAAAATATATAGGACTGTGTGCCAAGTTGGGAAGAGAAAGAGTTGCGTGGGTGAGAACAGGAGCTTTAAATTTAAGGGTATTGGAGGTGGTGGAAATCTGTCCAGTGTGTGGGGGAGAAGATAATAGCTTGTGCTATCTATTATATTGCGAAAAAGTGGAGGGAGAAGATATGGTGAACTAAATGGGATAACTTTATGGAAGAAAGTATTGGATATCGCATAAAAAATATTTCGAATTATTTGAGAAAAATCATTAAAAATGTACGAAGAAAAAGGCACATCCTCGCTTATAAGTTACGTTTTATAATAATAATAATAATAATAATAATAATAATAATAATAATAATAATAATAATAATAATAATAATAATGGGTGAAGAAGGGAATCAGCTATAGCAATAAGTAAATTAGAAGTAAAGTAGAAGGTGGTGATGAAATCAATGCAGAAAACATCTCGTTCTTTGTTGATGCCTAAACTATTTGTTATTGTTCTTTTTGTTGTAAGATAGAAATGTATGGCAGATCCTTTCCCTCTGGACCCCAGAAGTTGTAAGTAGGTATAGGCCTGTGTCTTCTGGTTAACCGAAGTTAAGCAAAGTAAATCAGTTCAGTGGCATGCCAGAGAGCACGCTGCAATATTCCAGGCATGTATTGCTAGCATATTTGCTACCATGTGTTTAAGCGTTGCGCTACGATGAACTTCTAAACCTGTTACCATAGATCGCAAATAGCCTTTGGTGTGGGATGTACATGGTTTTAGGGCGCTCAAATCTATGATCAAGAGCGTCTCGACATATGCAAAAACTATCCCCAATTAGTAATGTACTAATCGAGACCTGAATATACTACTTTGCTACATAGTAAATGTTGTTGATTTGTTTTATTTATGTACACTCTTGAATATCTCAGATCATCAGTGTCTCATTCAATTCAGGGCTTGAAACAGCCGATAAATCAGAGATTTCTTCTTTCAGGTTTGAGGTTCTTTTTCATGCCGTAAATCTACGACACAGGATCCACTGCTTTACTTTCCTTCCGAAGGAAGCCATATTTAGGATTTTTACGCCCGAAAAAATCCATCGATCCCGGCTGGGATTGAACCCGCGATCTTGAGTTTACGAGGCAAGTATGGCTACCACTAGATCACCAGACCAAAAGACATGGTAAATGAAATCCAAAACTAGGCGCGGTATAAAGGAGCCGGCAACGCTAAGGCTCAAAAATTATGCAAATAGAACAAGATAATAGACAAAAATATTCTAAAGATTTACAGTAATAGCACTGTAAAAATTCAAAAATAAGGCGCATGTTACAGGTACAGAAAAATTATTGGATTATTTTATTTGCAAATATGGATATTCCTGCCGGCACACATCTATTTGTTGGAATCCATTATATGTAAACATAATTATTTGAATCATCCGTTGTGTAATTTCTATTTAGTTTTACTGTTAAAACTATTTCGGATATCAAAAGGTATTTTAAAAAAATAATTTTTAGGCTAGACCTCTCAATTCCATTTTTGTCCCTTTTTAATCGTTTATCCTTTAATTATTGCTAAATATCTCATTGAGAAAAATAACTGGGTATTATTATCACCATCATTTTTATTGGGAATGTGAGCTTGTTTTATTTTCCTAATTCAGTTCACCAGTCATCTATCGAATAACAAAGGTTCAGCTGCCACCTCTCAGCCTCCAAGTAAAAATCCTAAGTTTGGCTTCTTTCAAGAGCATAGTAAAGCTTTGGATTCCTTGTCGTACATTTACGGCACGTAAAAGAACCTCAAGCCTGAAAGAACAGGCCTGTGAGCAAAATGTATCATCCGTTTCACGTCCTGAATCGAATGGGAGCCTAATGACATGAGATGTTAAAGATTGTCCTTAAATAAAACAAATAAATAATATGTCAACTTTCAGTATGTTAACCGCAAGAGAAATAGCTGCTTCTTTCGCTCTTCAAGATTTCCCGGATACCTTTTAAGTCATCACCATTTATCCCCTTAACATGGACTCTCCATACACATAAGCTCTGCTGAGAGGGTATCTCAGTATTTAAAAGTCCCCAGGAACTGGGCTCCTTATTGCTCTAAATCCAAGTATTCGGACCTTCCCATCAAATCTGAAGAGTCTCTCAACTACAACAGGAGGGACACGTTCAATATTGTTTACTAAGTTCACTGCGGTCCTAAATTATATCACATTAGTTTTAATGGTACAATTTCCCACAATGCAGCAATCGAAAACTGTAATTTCATAAGCATTTGAACTGAGCATCACTGTAGTATCCATTATCAATATGACAGCTTATATTCGTATCAAAGTCTTGCCATCTTACAAGGACTTAAAAGCATTACACAAAGATAAAAGCATATCTACCATACAAAACGCCCAATCTTAGCTCACACATGGATCTTAAAGTGTCTAAAAACGAATGAAACAATTCCCTTAGTTCATACAAAATGTCCCTGAATTCACATACTTGTTCCGAAGAACAGCAGCCGTTCTGTAGAATATAAAAATGTAATGCAAATTATCCAATTTTTTGCCAGATACTCTATATACGTACATAATACTTAGTTCTTGCATTGTTTAAGTTTTTATGCGTACGGTTTCAAACTAAAGGAGTGTAAAGTAGCGAGGGAGAGAGGGAGAGAGGGAGAGAGAGAGAGAGAGAGAGAGAGAGAGAGAGAGAGAGAGAGAGTGTGTGTGTGTGTGTGTGTGTGTGTGTGTGTGTGTATCAAATCAGTTGAGAAATTTATATTAACAAACTATAACAGATGTACATGGGATTCTTGAAGCAGTTTGTCTAGTTCTGTTCGACTCCGAGCTCGATTCACACCGACATGTTTCTGGGCGCGCGCTCAATTCTTCTTCCACTCTGACTGGTAGTTACACACTAAATGTGAGCAAAAACTGTAATAGCATACTATTTTATAGATGTCCAGTTCTTTACAAAGTGTTATCTCAAATGCTAACTTTGTATTGTTATTTAAAATTTTAGAGGGATAGACTGAAACTACTCCAATAATGCCAATGCGCGTAAGCAAATAGAATCAGTACAAACTAGAGTAAATGCTCAAAAGCTAGTGAAATGATAAGACACTTTAAGTGGCAAGTATGAGCAAGACATATGTAGAATTGGTGTCAATCGCTCGTAATGATGTATAGTAAGCGTACATATGAAAATGAAGAAAGTGTGTACAATTAGAGAGTACGCTATATGCAAAGAAACGTTAAGTGGTCTCTCTACACTATTATGGAATAATTAGACACTAAGGCGTCCATCCATTTTCATACCAGAATGCAAAATTATCCATGACTTATGGCTTCTTATGAAGATATCTGCAAAGAAGAATATAGAATCGTGGATTTAATACATTGAAGCATAATTTACTAGAGAGAGTAGTTTTAATTCCAAAAACCAAGATAGCTAAGCAAAATGGTGATTTTCAATCTAAATTTGTGGGCAGAAACTGTCCATAATTAAGTTGTAGAACTATGTTTGTTGCTGATTTAAAATGACAAAAGAACCCATGAAACATTTCCTCTAGATTTCCTTGCAAGAACTGGTAACAGAAGTGTCGTTAACGGGAGTTGGAAAACACATTTTGAATTTTTTGGCAATAAATGTCCGACTTTTCTGAATTATGTGACATTATTTTTGTGATATATAACCTAGAAGTAGTTTTTATATTTGAAAACCCCTTGCAATAGATTAAAAACTCTTGATTTTGACATCGCCCATTTCAAAAGTAAATAGCTTATGAATTGATTAAGGTAGAAGGTTCTGATTTTCACCATTCGCTAGAGGAAAGTTTGCTTTTTCTGTCGGTTATTCTGGTGTAAACATACCAAACGCATCCTGACTAAGCACAGGTTTGGAGCTAGAGCTATGAGTGAGCTTTTAACAATTTAATCGCAATTTTCTCAGAAGTGCATTTTGCTACATGCATGTACCTATAGAAGATAAAAACTACTGCATCAATTGCCTTGAAAAGTTCAGTGATATTTCTAGATGTAACACTGAAATTACTGAAGCAAATTAATAAAGTTTCATAGTCTATGAGTATTGGAAGTTTTTGCATAACATTTTATACAAAAAAATAGGCTTTAAATAAAAAGTCTATACATCGTTACAATTTTAATTCTATAAATTTTGCTTCGGTACAAAGACAAAATGTGTCTAAATAAGCTTTCCAAATGTGCATGTTGTATTTCTAATGGTTCTGCAACAGTAGTAACAAACTTAGCTAATTTAACTTGAAGATAGAGCCTTCAGACTGCTGTTAAACCTTCCTCGTTGGATATGGCAGCTCATTGTCCTGCGATTCCGAGTTGGTGTTTAATACTCCATAAGTTATAATGTTTGGAAAGTTTAGCTACTTTCTCCAGAATTTCATCATGCATTTCACATCTATCTTACTGTTAAGTGAGCCTATAGCTATCGAGAGAGTTGCAATGCTTTAGCAAGGCGAAGATAAACGGGAAGATTATATATTGCTGTAATATATGATTTACTCTTGTAGCTAAAGCAGTGACAATAAATGGAATTTGAAAGGATTGCAGTCGATTTAGTGTTTAATAATGCTGAGTCCTCCCTTGAAGGTAAACAATAAAAGGACGATTTAAAATCCTTGGATTCTGATGAAGAGCATAAAGGACCCTGAAGTTATATAGTATTATATGATTCTACTACGAATATTATACAACATATAAAACATATAAAATAGACAAGCAGTGTTATAAAAGTTCTCGGCCTGATTCACAGGTGTCGTTCAGATGGCCAATCTACTATTATAATTGTTAAGTATTATCCTTTAGATGCGTGCTGTGTAATTTCAGAAGCGTAAGTGTAGTCACTTGTTTATGGCGATTATGTAAACAATTAGTGTTCATTTACTACTAAATGGATAAAACTGAAATACGGACTGTGATAAAGCATTTATTTGTTAAATGTTTAACCCCAACAAAGACACAAAAGGAGTAAGGTCTGGAAATTCTGCAGGCCACTCTCTCATCAAAGACGTCAAGAAGTTCAGGCATTGAAAACAGAGTTTTATGACCTGTAAACCTGTACTTACTGGAATACGCCATATACTCACTTTTAT